>CM076581.1:1674136537-1674289202 GCA_034641835.2 Pinus albicaulis
AATCATTAAGCAAACAATTGATCAAAATCATAAAAATTGGCATAAGTCTTTGATATATGCTTTATGGGCAGATCGAATAACGAAGAAGACCTCTATTGGCACTTCTCCCTTTAATTTAGTTTATGGGAGAGAAGTGGTTCTTCCAACTCATCTAACAATCCCTTCTTTAGCCTTAGTCCAATATATTGATGAAGAACCAACTTCTTCTTTACAACTAAGGCAGATGGAAATAACTAAGTTAGAAGAACAACGAGAAACGCTAAAGTAACTCATGCTCATCATCAAGCATTAGTTAAAGTTTCTTTTGATTCAAACATGATAACCAGAACGGATTTTCAGATAGGAGATTTAATTCTAAAATGGGACAAGGCTCATGAGGAAAAAGGAAAACATACGAAATTTCAAATAATGTGGCTTGGTCCTTTTCAAATTGCAGAGATCATAGGTCCATCTACTTTCGTATTACAGGATTTAACAGGGAAAAGAGAATCTTTACCTGTTAATAGACAGATGCTTAAAAAATATTTTCCATAGGAGATCATTCTTCTATTTTGTAGATTAGTTTTCTTTGTTTGTCATAATAAAACCAGTTGTTAATGATTACATTTGGAATTCATCAAAAAGATACTAGTTCTCTTTTTAGATTTTATTTCTTCATTTATATAAATAGAATTCTTTTTAGAATATTGATCATTATTATCCAAAGATACAGTTAAAAGTTTTAAATCTAGAAATGATATTAATTTCAACTTTGAAAATTTTGATGAAAAGCAACTTTTGGTGAAAGATTGTTTTATATCAGTCCAATGAAAGGTATCAATAACAAAACGAAGATTTTATGTAGAAAAGTTCTTTTCCAAAAAATCTATTATTGTCGTCCAGAGCTATCTTAAGGAAAAAATGATTTCCTCCCCACCTAGAAAATTACAAAATTCAGGGAATAATCCAATGATACACTTTTAACTTAAAGACTAAGAGGTCTCATCACGAGCCGACTTATCATGATCATAGATATTATAGCTTGTTGACTTTTCCAATACTGCATACCACAATAGGGTAATGACTTAAGATTATTGCAATCAAAAGGCAAGGGGTCTCATCACGAGCCAGCTTGTTCAGCAAAGTTATAAATCAAGTGAATGGCACTGTCATAAATTGGCTACCAAACCAAGACATTGTTCTTTAAGAATACAAATAAAATAAAAAGCGATACGTGTGAATATGGATTCCTCTTTGAAAATTGTATATTTTTCTAAGTAGGACACAGGATCATTTCTGGGTAATAGGTAACCCTGTCGAGGCTATAAACTCTTGCTGGCAGCAAGGGCTCTACCTACTACAAATGAGCATAGTTAAAACTGATTTACAGAGAAGCCTTTTTTTTTATCTTTAAAACCAAGTAATGACTGATGTAGATACAAGGACTAGCTTGAAGAAGTGAATAGTCAAAATTTGATCATAGAAAAAATGAAATATCATTCATAGATTGAAGCATAATGTACTTTGTCTTTTTATAATAAAGTTTGATTTTCTAGAATATTTTCTGTTTTGAAAAGTTTAGAAAATTCAAAAGAAAATCAGAGATAACTGGTTCTTCCAAGTGAATCGCCAATTGTTGTGGCCAGCAACAACCCCCCTTCTTATTTAATATTAGTAATAATACTAAATAAGTGGGGACCCTTAGTTTAAAAAAAAAAAAAATCTAAAAATTGTTTTGTTGTTTGTTTTCATTTTCAATAAAACTTACTATCATGGACTTAAAGAAATTTCTTTGGAAAATCTTTAAGTAAACTTAAGTTCACGATAGAATAGAATAAAATCTCTCTTCGAAGGAAACATCACATTCATCGCAAAAAAGTATAATATATCTTGAGCAAAGCAGAATCTTCAAAATTGCGATACCGCGATCCAATGACATTGCACTAAAATGTTTATCGCAAAATCGCATATCGCAAAAAACGTCTTAACAGATATTATTCATATATTATATTTTGCGATATTGTGATTTCGCGATGTTAAGAGATTGCGATTTCAGAAAGTTGCGATTTGTGATATGGCGATGACGCGGATTTTCTGATTTGCGAAAGCTGCTATTTGCGACACTGCGATTTTTCGATATTGCAAAGCAAATCGCGGATCGCATTATCGCAGTTTCTTTAAAGCTCGTTATACGAAGTAAATATTTTCGTAAATCGAGACCCGTTATGCACCTTAATGTCAAGTTAATGAATGTATTGCCAATTATTAATGAAAAGGATTTTGTTTTGATCAAAGGGTTATTTAACGATTAAATAATATATTTCATACGCCTTCGGCATTTAAAACTATCTCGTCACCTTTCTCATGTCATTATTCTCACTTAATTCGTAAAAATGCAAGCGCAAAGAATAGGAGACTATACAAAGCGAGACTCAGAGCATTATGGGAAAGAAAGAGAAAACTCCGAGTTCTGTAAAGAAAGAGAAAGCTGCGAGTTCTGAAAATAAAGAGATGGCTTCCTTATACGCAGGCACTGCTTGGAACAAGGACGCTGGTATCACCACCTGGGAGGGTATGTTTAGTTTGCTTGAAGAAGAGAACCCAAGGGTAATGGATGTTTCAGCTACCGCAGACTCACGTAATTCCTCTGAAGCATCTCTTACAGAGCTGGCTTGTTCATTTTTGCACCGGATAGCAGTAAGACCAAGAATTATTCCATATAGAGATATGGTCAAATGGGTGTTGGATAGCACCGATATCACAGACAGACAGTTCAAAATTCCAGGTCAAGAGCTCATCGGGTCGTTTACTCCAGAAAATTTGAGGCTTATGTATCATTTACTAGAGCCTCAGGCAACTTACAACAAACAATTTATGGAGAAATTTGCCAAGGAAGATGCCAATTTGGCAGAATGCACTAAAGAATGGACCATAAGAGATGAACCACTGAAGAAAGATAAACACGGTATGTACAGTACCGGTTCACTCACCTCTCCATATTGTTTTGCTGCTGCTATGTTATGCAGGATTTTTGGAAAGCCTGACATTAATAAGATTTTGCCTGAATGGCTTCCCTTACTGAATGCTGCTGTTAACGCCACCATTGTAGACTATGCCAAAATACTGTCTGATAATTTAGCCACTGCTATTTTCCATTACCGGTCTAAACGGACTGTCTCTCAGAGGATTTATCCTCCTTTTTATCTATCTGCCTATGTTATGGATTCAATCTGCTTTGTTTCTAAGTTCCCTTTAATGGGTTGGCAATGGAAAATTCAGGATCCCTTGCCCATTCATGTCTATCACAAAGAGTTGTGGGAATCAAAATTCATTCCTTATTTTTATAAAATTTTCCATGGCATAATGTTGCCTTTGTACAGAGTGTTGTATAATAAGGTTGCCCCAAGGTTGTCCCCTGAAGCAGATGTAGACATTCTCCCTGTCACAAGATGGTTTGGAGAAGAATTTTTTACTTATGTGAGGGTTTTTGGAAGCTTTGCTTCTCCTCATGTTTTTCCCTTATATGTTCTGGATAAACTTATAGCTTGGGAAATTGCATATCAAACCTGTGGAGACGGAGGTTTGAAAAAAGAATTAAATGATAAAAAGAAATCCATTTGGCCCCAATTTCCTGTATCCTGCAAAGCATTTTCATTATTTGATGTTGGTCATGCGTTTAAGGAAGTTAGCAATGATACATGTTTAAAATTGTTTAAATTTCCGAGAAGGCCATTTGATCCGCATGGTATTGTCAAGGATTTCACCACTGTTGTCAAAGTCAGAGTATTTTCTGGAGAAGAAGATATTTTTAATGATATGTTTCAAGAAAAATGTTCATTTAAAGACATTTTGAATTTAGCTCAAGCACGGTTCTCCCCAGAAGAATTTCAAGAGTTTAAAGTATACAGAGAAAGAAGATTGACCACTATTCCTTTGGATAATTTGCGCTTGGAACCCACAAGGGAACCAAATCCTAGTGTCAGTCTCAATGGCAGCTCAGATTCAGAAAGGTCTAAGTCAAAGTCTGATAAAGAAATTTCTGAACATTCTAAAAAAGCTAATCAGGATAAAAGTGAAGGCTCAGTCAAGGATACAACTCAATCAAAAGAGCTATCACAACAACAGATTTCACCTACTCCACAGTTGAATCTCACACCTCTTAATGTACAACAACCATCCATCAGCACTCAGTTAGATAAAGAATGGGAATCATTTAATGATTTTATTAATTTTGAAGGACAAAATATAAAAACTCCTGTACATACAACAAAATTTTTGGTTACAGAAATAAGTGGTAATGTCACATAAAAAGAACATATATCCATTACTCCCTCTGCCGAGCTTGTACTTAAAATAGAGGAAATTCCTCCTCTGGATATTTTCTACAGCCCGCAACATAAAGCAGTAGTAAGAAAGCAAAGAAAGAAGAGAAAATGAGAAAGTGCGCTCTCAACTAATGCAGAAGAGTTGGATGTTTTATGGAAATATCATACTACAGATTCCACTGAAAAACTTACTAAATTATCTCAGATAACAGGAGCTTATGCCTCCGCAACTATTGAAAAAGAATCTGAGGTAAGGCTGTTATTAAATGAGAAAGAGGATCAGATACAAGTTCTGCAACAACAATTGCAACAAGCACATGCCAACAGTGAAGCACAAATGAAAATTGAAAAGTTACAGCAAGAGTTTCAGCAAATGAAGATCGGGTATCAAAAAATCTTGGCCGAAAAAGAAAAACAAATACAGATTATACAAGAAACACATAAAGAAGACCCCACGCTTACAGAGTTTATTTCAGAAACTATTTCTTTGCATAATCAACTACTGCAACAACAAGACATATTATGCCAAAATATTTCACAGTGGAACTCTCTTTGTCAAGAAAGTGATAGAATCACTAATCATATCGTAGAATTACAACATGATTATGATTCAATAAATGAAAGAGTTACTAATTATTTGGCATGTAAAAAGACAGAGGAAGGAAAAAGAGTAGGAGCGCCAATAATCAATGACAGCCATAAAGAAATACTCTTCAATAAATGGGATGCACAGATCAGAGAGGCAGAAAAAGAAGCAGAGGAAGCAGCTACAGCGGCGAGCAACATTACTGATTGTGTAAATGAGAATTTTCACAAGGTTAATTTAATTTCAGAAACCCTTCCGGGATACCTACCACAAGCACAAAAATTGCAAACAAAGTGGAAACAGAAAGAAGAAGAGAAGGCAAGATCAATTCAAGGATTGAAAAAATTAAACTGGGATTCTTACTGGACCTATCTAGTAAAACCACACAGTCAATGCAGTACTCTTAATTGCATTATTATTTCTGCTAAGAAGATTGCGCCCACACTTGCTGATTCCATCTTTTCGGGACAATTGAAATATGAAGTCAGCCAGCCCCCTCTTCTCAAGTCAATGCTGGATACTTGCAAATTCAAAGACCAAATTCACAAGTAGTTAGTTGTTAATTTTAGTTTTAGATTTAGTGTTAGTTTTACTTTATTTTTTCCTAGAGAAAAAGGATGGTCATTTAAACCGAATCCAAAATTTTTGTAATAAACTATAATTAGATTTAGTTAGTAGTATTTAAACCCTTCTCATGCATTTAGAGAATGGTCCTGAAATTTGTCAAAAACTTATCCTCAGAACATGCACTTCTGCACCCTCAAAGGAGGTTTTGATGAATGAATGGAATGAGATTTATTGATATATGTGTCTAATATCTGCTACTGATGTCGCATTTATGTACTCTTAGTAGATGTTGGATTTAGAAGATATAAATCATTATTGCTTCTAGCTCATGAGTAGAACCAGTTATAAATGGTACTTTTATCTCTTAACTTTTTCTGCTTCCGTGTTAAAAGTGATATTTATGTTCAATTATTTATATATTGATGCTTGAATGCTTCAGCTATCATTTGGCACTTTTGTATGGTGGTGACTATTTGCAAATGCTTAATGTATGAATAACTTATTATGCGATATGTTTTCCACAACTGTTTCATCTAACTTTTTATATGAAGTGGTTCATCTTTATTGAATTCTTTTCCTATAGAAATTGAATAATATTTATTACCAGTTGTTATTCGAAATCATTTTAGATCGCATAAACAAGATTTTATCCTAGGTTTAATTTAGAATTAGATATTTCTGTTTTAATTAGAATACAATTTGCATATGATTAGATTAGAAATAGAATAAAAGCATTTCACTTAGGAACGTTTTTAGGAAATATCTATTATCAAAACACACACACATATTGGGAAACTGGTCCCATTATCCCCAGTCGGACCCACTATACCAAATGGAAAAGGAGCTACTAACCAAGGTCCGGACCGGGTGGGTATCCCCATGACCTTGAACTTGATTTACCAGGCTTAGCCTCTTAGCGATTGAAGAGGGCCAAAATTCCTGAATGGAAAATGAAATCTAAATCTAATCTCGTCGAGTAAATACCCTCTGTCTCCCCGACTTCTCCATTTTTTCGAGGTGATATTAAATCTAGACGAAGTACCAAGAGTATGAGACATTGCTACGAACCCGACTTGGAAAAGAGTTTGCTATTGAACCTCCACGAAGTTGAATCCACAGTTCATAACCAGCGATTTTCAATATCACCTCAAAGATCTAATAAATCTCAAGGCAGTGTAACTTTACAACATAATCCTTTTAATAATCTTTGGTCTACAGTGAAAGCAGCATTAGTAGTGAGCCAAGTTACCCTCTCTGAGGAAAAGAGCAAGGAAATCACCTAAAGGGTCTGATAGCGAGACTCTTTCATCATCATCATCCATCTCGACCTCTTCACCGCGAAGTCAACCGTCCACCCCTCCACTTCAGACTATTGTCCCTCATTCCACTGGAACTTCCACATCACCTTCTCAATCATCTGTAATTGTAATATCCTCATCTTCTCAATCACAGATATCATCTTCTGCATTTTCCTCTGTTAGTAGTTCAGTGATGGCCCAAATGCCATGGAATAATCCAGGGGTAGTCTTAATGCCTGCTCCTTTGAGTCAATTACCAACCCATCCTGAAAAATGGCTGCCCAAGTTTAATCCTGAAGCAGGCATGTTAGCAGAAGAACATATAAACAATTTTATACTATCTATAAATCTCAATGGAGTTATTAATGAAGATTTTTTTGTCCGACTTTTCCCTTATACCCTACAAGGAGCAGCTAGATCATGGTATTTCTTGTTACCATCTGGATCTATCACTACTTGGGATATCTTTCAAGATCAATTTTTAACTAAATTTGGTGACGACAGGTCTACAGCAACATTGATCAATGATTTATCTAATCTTAGAGCTGATTCAAAAGAAATTGTCAGGGATTTCAATTCACGTTTCAATAAATTTTTAAACAAAATTCCTACTGCTTCCAAGCCTAGTGAAGAAGTGCGAAGTGAATGGTACATTTCTGCTTTACCATCAAACATAGCAATCTTTGTTGATAGGGCTAACAAAACAACTTTAGCAGACAATATGAAGGAAGCAATAGCAGTAGAGAAACGAATAATTGCTTTAGAAAAGAAAAATGCAATAGAAGAACGAAAATCCAAGAAGGTCACTTTTAAAGAAGATCCCAAGAAAAAAAAAACAAAAGATCCATTTGATTTAGAAGGATTGCAGAAAGTTTTGAAAACCATGTCTAACGAAATGGTTGACATTAAGAAACAAGTGGCAGAAACATCTTCTAAAAAGTCTTTCAAGCCTTTTAGAAGAAATCCTTCAACTGATCCAAAGCCACCAAATGCTATAACTAATGTTGAATCGGAAGAAGAAGAAGAGGAAACTGCTACAGAGGAAAATACTGATGATGAAGAAGTTGTAGAAGTACAAGGTATGTGGGATTTCATCCTTCCAGATGAGGAAGATCAAGAAGCATCCCCAGTTAGCACTCGAAGTAGAAATCAGCTTGATCCTCCTCAATCTACTCCTAAGTCAAAGAGCGCAAGATCATTAACTAAGGATAAAGTTGCACCCAAGAAAACGACATCTAAAGCAATTCAAACTAGCCCATTCCAGACAGATTCATCAACTCCATCGAGAACACTGATTGTTCCTGATGAAATGGAGTATAATATCATAGAAGACATGAAGAAGACTAGGGATAACATCACTTTTTATGAATTGAGCAAGTTAAAACACCAACAAAAGGTACTTTTGAAAGAATTACATACTGTACCAGAAAAACCTTTGCCCGATCCTGTAATTTCTCAAGCTTCAAACGATATGGGAAGACCTCCAGCTAATGCGATTAGTAAAGTTGATCTAGAAAATATCGCTTTAATTGGAGGAAGGTAGAGATCTCATACTCCATTTCTTCTTACTTATGAGGTTTTCAATAAGAATTTGCATAATTGTTTAGTGGATTCTGGAGCTTCATCTAATATTCTACCAAAATCAATATTTGCAAAGCTAAACATTCAACCACAAAAATCTGTTGTACGCATAGTTCAACTTGATCGATCGCAAGTTGAAGTAATTGGTGAATTAAATCAGGTTACCATAAGGCTGTCATCAAATCCAAAGGTATGTCAAGTCATTGATATTTTAGTTGCAGATATTCCAGAATTTTATGGCTTAATTCTTAGCAGAGATTGGTCAGAAAAACTTCATGGATATTTTGTGACTGATTGGTCGCATATGTGACTTCCTTACAATGGTAAACCAAATCAGATAAAGGTTTAACAAGAAAAAAATCAGAAATACATAGTAACCGAATTGGAAGGAGAAAATGAACCAGTTGCATACAGCATTAATATTATTGGCAATTATTCAGTTGATATTTCTCGGGAAATTTCAATGCTCATACTTCACCTTATTTAGAACATTCTGTTTTATCCCAAATAGAAATTTTTTCTCAAACAGATAGTTCTAAATGTATTAATTTTGTAGATACCCCTGTAAATAAATCTTTATTTTGGAAATTATTTTTTGATGGTTCTAAGTCTAATGAAGGAGTAGGAGAAGGATGCGTTTTGGTTAGTCCAGAGGGAAACAAAATTATGCTAACTTGTAGACTCGAATTCGATTGCACTAATAACACCGCAGAATATGAAGCTTTAGTCCAAGGACTATACAAAGCAATCGGATTAGACATCAAATATCTACAAGTTTTCGGGGATTCAGAAATTGTAATAAAACAGGTACGCAATACTATACATTGTTTATCACGTCATTTAAAGCATTATCAATCTTTAGTCCAAGATCTGACTGAACATTTTATAGCATTTAATATTTCATCAATTCCCAGAATTCAGAATGCTAGTTCAGACCTCCTATCTAATGTAGCTTCCAAGCTCATTCCTGCAGAAGACTTTAGTCCTGATCGATTTTCAATTGAATTAATCTTTAGACCCTCGATTCCTGATAATGTTACCAATTGGAGGATTTTCAATTATGATCCTGATATTGTAAGATTCCTCACATCTGAAGGATCTTACACTAATCAGATAATTGATGAATATCAACATGACAAACAATTGCTCCAAGATAGCACTAATAATGCTATGCCGAAATCAGTAGTCAAGTTATAAGACCTTTATGATTTGAAAGATCGATTTAAAAGATCTACCAATTCAAAACTGCAAAGTTAGACTTTGAATTATGAATTAGTAAATCTAGGAACTGATGCCAAACAACAGAATATCAATCTAGGCCTTGGCCTAACTCCTGAAGAAAAGTTAGCATATGTTCGTCTTTTGAAACAATATAAAAGTGTCTTTGTTTGGAACTATGATGAACTCAAAACTTATGACACTTCTATCATCCAACATACTATCCCAATGATCAATGATGAAAAACCTATCCAACAGAAGTTGAGAAAGATCCACCCCAATCTAGAAAACCAAATCAAATTTGAACTTAATAAGTTATTGAAAGCCAAGATTATTTTTCCTGTTCGACATTCTAAATGGTTTCCAATATGGTTCCTGTTAGAAATAAGAACGGAGATATTAGAATTTGCATTGACTTTCGAAATCTTAATAAAGCCTGCCAAAAAGATAATTTTCCTTTGCCTCCTATGGAGCAAATATTACAGGCAGTTGCAGGATCAGAATTAATGTCTTTCTTAGATGGTTTCTCTGGATACAATCAAGTGTTAGTCCATCCTGATGATCAATTAAAAACTACATTCAGAACCAAATGGGGCACTTACGCATATCAAATTATGCCTTTTGGTCTAATCAACGTTGGTGCCAAATTTCAGAGAGCTATGGACATTGCTTTCAAAGGATTAGTTAACAAATCAGTGGTAATTTACTTGGATGATATAACTGTATATTCTAAAAAATGAAGCAATCATATTAGAGATCTGAAGTAGATTTTCCAGCGTTGTCAAAGGTATGGAATTTCACTTAATCTGAAAAAGTCCTTTTTTGCATTAAGTGAAGGAAAAATTCTTGGATTCATAGTATCAAAATCTGGAATTCATATTGACCTTGATAGAATCAAGGAAATTTCTGAAATATCTTTACCTCACAATAAAAAAGCTATGCAATCTTTTCTTGGCCAGATTAATTTTGTAAAAATATTTGTGCCAGATTTTTCGAGAATTGTATCACCCTTGCAAGCAATGATTAAAAAGAATTCAAACTTCAAATGGGGAAAATATGAATATGAGGCATTCAATCTGATCAAACAAGCAATTATCAATGCTCCATCTTTAGCAACTCCAAATTTTTCCGATCCTTTTATTTTGTACACATTTGCCTCTCATAAATTTTATGCTGCAATACTTACTCAAGCAAATCAAGACAAAGCAGAAGCTCCAATTTCCTTTTTCAGTTCAAATTTACAGGGAGCTGAATTGAATTATTCAGATGTGGAGAAACAAGCTTATGCTGTTTTCAAAGAAATTGAATATTTTAGACCCTTTTTACTCAAAACCCTTACAAAAATCATAGTACCGTTTCTAGCGGTAAGAAATCTTTTAGTTCAAAAATATGTGGGTGAGAAAAGAGCCAATTGGGTTACTGCCTTACAAGAATATGATGTGGAAATCAAACCAACAAATATTGTAAGAGGTTAAGGTTTTTGCAAAATACTAGCTGAAGCATCGCTTATTTCTGAAAAACCATCTGAAGAGATACAAACATATGAGGTAAGCCTAAACGATGTTGAATCATTATATGCTGATATCATATTTTATCTGAAAAATGGATATGCTCCAAATCTCGATCATACCAAGAAAAGAGCTTTAAGGTTGAAGGCCAAACAATATCAGCTTGTAAATGATGTTCTTTTTAGAATTAATTATGATTTTGTTCTTCCCATATTTCTGGAGAAATCTAAAGCTAAAAAAGTCTTGCAGGAAATTCATGATGGGCCAGTAGGTGGACATTATGCTGGAGATGCTACTGCACATAAGATCCTCTGTGCAGGCTATTACTGGCCCACATTATTCAAAGATTCACATAACTATGCAAGGAAATGCCAAATTTGTCAAACTGTAGCTGGAAGACAAAAGAAACCATCATTACCATTACAACCAGTCAACATTGAGCAGCCTTTTGATCAATGGGGATTGGACATAATAGGTGAGATCGTTCCTCACTCTTCTAAACAACATAGGTATATCATTACAGCAACTGATTATTTTACGAAATGGTTAGAAGCAATCCCTCTCAAGACTGTTAATGCTGAACATATCATCGAGTTTATAGATCAGTTCATAATCACCAGGTTTGGTTTACCTTCTGCTTTAATGTTTGATAATGCATCATATTTTTCTGGTAATGCTATTACTGAATTTGCACTCAAGAGAGGTTTCAAACTTAAATATTCTGCCAATTATTATCCACAGGGAAATGGGTTAGCTGAATCCACAAATAAAAATTTAATCAGAATCATTAAGCGAACCATTGATCAAAATCATAAAAATTGGCATAAATCTTTAATATATGCTTTATGGGCAGATCGAATAACGCAGAAGGATTCTATTGGCACTTCTCCCTTTAATTTAGTTTATGGGAGAGAAGTGGTTCTTCCAACTAATCTAGCGATTCCTTCTCTAGCCTTAGTCCAATATATTTATGAAGAACCAATTTCTTCTTTACAACTAAGGCAGATGGAAATAATTAAGTTACAAGAACAACGAGAAAAAGCCAAAGTAACTCATGCTCATCATCAAGCATTAGTTAAAGCTTCTTTTGATTCAAACATGATAACCATGAAGGATTTTCAGATAGGAGATTTAGTTCTAAAATGGGACAAGGCTCATGAGGAAAAAGGAAAACATACAAAATTTCAACGAATGTGGCTTGGTCCTTTCCAAATTGCAGAGATCATAGGTCCATCAACTTTCACATTACAGGATTTAACAGGGAGAAGAGAGTCTTTACCTGTTAATGGATAGATCCTTAAAAAATATTTTCCATAGGAGATCATTCTTCTATTTTGTAGATTAGTTTCCTTTATTTTGTTATAATAAAACCAGTTGTTAATGGTTACATTTGGAATTCATCAAAAAGATACTAGTTATCTTTTTAGATTTTATTTCTTCACTTATATAAATAGAATTATTTTTAGAATATTGATCATTATTATCCAAAGATACAGTTAAAAGTTTTTAATCTAGAAATGATATTAATTTCAACTTTGAAAATTTTGATGAAAATCAACTTTTGGTGAAATATTGTTTTATATGAGTTCAATGAAAGGTATCAATAACAAAACGAAGATTCTCTATAGAAAAATTATTTTCCAAAAAACTCTATTATTGTCGTCCAGAGCTATCTTAAGGAAACAATGACTCCCTCCCCACTTAGGAAATTACAATGTCCAGGAAATAATCCAATGATACACTTTTAACTTAAAGAGTAAGAGGTCTCATCACGAGCCAACTTATCATGATCATAGATATTATAGCTTGCTGACTTTGCCAATACTGCATACCACAATAGGGCAATGACTTAAGATTATTGCAATCGCAAGGCAAGGGGTCTCATCACGAGCCAACTTGTTCAGCAAAGTTATAAATCAAGTGAATGGCACTGTCATAAATTGGCTACCAAACCATGACATTGTTCTTTAAGGATAAAAAAGAAAATAAAAGCAATAAGTGTGAATATGGATTTCTCTTTGAAAATTGTATATTTTTCTAAGTAGGACAAAGGATCATTGCTGGGTAACAGGTAACCCTGTCGAGGCTATAAATTCTTGCTGGCAGCAGTGGCTCTACCTACGACAAATGAGCATATTTAAAACTGATTTACAGAGAAGTCTTTTGTTTTTATCTTTAAAACCAAGTAATGACTGATGAAGATACAAAGACTAGCTTGAGGAAGTGAATAGTCAAATTTGATCATAGAAGAAATGAAATATCATTCATAGATTGAAGCATAATGTACTTTGTCTTTTTATAATAAAGTTTGATTTTATGGAAAATTTTCTGTTTTGAAAATTTTAGAAAACTCAAAAGAAAAACAGAGATAATTGGTTCTTCCAAGTGAATCGCCAATTGTTGTGGCCAGCAACAACCCCCCTTCTTATTTAGTATTAGTAATAATACTAAATAAGTGGAGACCCTTAGTTTAAAAATCCAAAAAATTTATTGGTGTTTGTTTTCATTTTCAATAAAACTTACTATCATGGACTTAAAGAAATTTCTTTGGAAAATCTTTAAATAAACTTAAGTTCATGATAGACTAGAATAAAATCTCTCTTTGAAGGAAACATCGCATTCATCGCAAAAAAGTAGAATATATCTTGAGCAATGCAAAATCTTCAAAATTGCGATACCGCGATCCAATGACATCGCACTAAAATGTTTATCGCAAAATCGCATATCGCAGAAAACATATTAACAGATATTATTCATATATTATATTTTGTGATATTGCGATTTCACAATATTGCGATTTCACGATGTTAAGAGATTGTGATTTCAGAAAGTTGTGATTTGTGATATGGCGATGACGCAGATTTTCTGATTTGCGAAAGCTGCGATTTGCGATATTGCGATTTCGCGATATTGCAAAACAAATCGCAGATCGCATTATCGCAGATTCTTTAAAGCTCATTATACGAAGTAAATCTTTTCGTAAATTGAGACCTATTATGCGCCTTAATGTCAAGTTAATGAATGGATTGCCAATGATTAATGAAAAGGATTTTGTTTTGATCGAAGGGTTATTTCACGATTGATTAATATATTTCGTACGCCTTCGGCATTTAAAACCATCCCGTCACCTTTCTCATGTCATTATTCTCACTTAATGCATAAAAATGCAGGCGCGAAGAACAGGAGACTATACAGAGTGAGACTCAGAGCATTATGGGAAAGAAAGAGAAAGCTGCGAGTTCTGAAAATAAAGAGATGGCTTCCTTATACGCATACACTTCTTGCAACAAGGACGCTGGTATCACCACATGGGAGGGTATGTTTAGTTTGCTTGAAGAAGAGAACCCAAGGGTAATGGATGTTTCAGCTACCGTGGGCTCAAGTAATTCCTCTGAAGCATCTCTTATAGAGCTAGCTTGTTCTTTTTTGCACCGGATAGCAGCAAGACCAAGAATTATTCCATATACAGATATGGTTAAATGGGTGTTGGATAGCACCGATATCATAGACAGACAGTTCAAAACTCCAGGTCAAGAGCTCATCGGGTCGTTTACCCCAGAATATTTGAGGTTTATGTATCATTTTCCGGAACCTCAGGCAATTTACAACAAACAATTTATAGAGAAATTTGCAAAGGAAAATGCAAATTTAGCAGAATGCACTAAAGAATGGACCAGGAGAGATGAACCACTGAAGAAAGATAAACACGATATGTACAGTACCGGTTCACTCACCTCTCCATATTGTTTTGTTGTTGTTATGTTATGTAGGCTTTTTGGAAAGCCTGACATTAATAAGATTTTTCCTGAATGGCTTCCCTTGTTAAATGCTGTTGTTAATGCCACCATTGTAGACTGGACCAAAATACTATCTGATAATTTAGCCACTGCTATTTTCAATTACCGGTCTAAACGGACTGTCTCTCAGAGGATTTATCCTCCTTTTTATCTATCTACTTATGTTATGGATTCAATATCCTTTGTTTCTAAGTTCCCTTTAATGGGTTGGAAATGGACAACTCAGGATCCCTTGCCCATTCATGTCTACCACAAAGAGTTGTTTGAATCAAAATTCATTTCTCATTTTTATAAAATTTGCCATGGCATAATGTTGCCTCTGTACAGAGTGTTGTATAATAAGGGTGCCCCAAGGTTGTCCCCTGAAGCAGAATTAGACATTCTCCCTATCGCAAGATGGTTTGGAGAAGAATTGTTTACTTATGTGAGGGTTTTTGGAAGCTTTGCTTCTCCTCATGTTTTGCCCTTATATGTTCTGGATAAACTTATAGCTCGGGAAATTGCATATCGTTGTCAAAGTCAGAGTATTTTCTGGAGAAGAAGATCTTTTTGATGATATGTTTCAAGAAAAATGTTCATTTAAAGACATTTTGAATTTAGCTCAAGCACGGTTCTCCCCAGAATAATTTCAAGAGTTTAAAGTATACAGAGAAAGAAGATTGACCACTATTCCTTTGGATAATTTGTGCTTGGAACCCGCAAGGGAACCAACTCCTAGTGTCAGTCTCAGTGGCAGCTCAGATTCAGAAAGGTCTAAGTCAAAGTTTGATAAAGAAATTTCTAAACATTCTAAAAAATCTAATCAGGATAAAAGTAAAGGCTCATTCAAGGATAAAGCTCAATCAAAAGAGTTGTCACAACAACAGATTTCAACTACTCCACAGTTGAATCTAACACCTCTTAATGTACAGCAACCATCCATCAACACTCAGTTAGATAAAGAATGGGAATCATTTAATGATTTGATTAATGTTGAAGGACAGAATATACAAACTCCTGTACAGACATCAAAAGTTTTGGTTATAGAAATAAGTGCAATGTCACAGAAAAAGAACATATACCCATTACTCCCTCTGCCAAGCTTGTACCTAAAATAGAGGAAATTCCTCCTCTGGATATGTTCTACAGCCCGCAACATAAAGCAGTAGTAAGGAAGCAAAGAAAGAAGAGAAAATTAGAAAGTGCACTCTCTACTGATGCAGAACAGTTGGATGTTTTATGGAAAGATCCTACTACAGATCCCACTGAAAATCTTACTAAATTATCTTAGATAACAGGAGCTTATGCCTCCACAACTATTGACAAAGCATCTGAGGTAAGGCTGTTATTAAATAAAAAAGAGGATCAGATACAAGTTCTGCAACAACAATTGCAACAAACACATGCCAACAGTGAAGCACAAATGAAATTTGAAAAGTTACAACAAGAGTTTCAGCAAATGAAGATCAAGTATCAGAAAAGCTTGGCCGAAAAAGAAAAACAAATACAGATTATACAAGAAACACATAAAGAAGACCCCAAGCTTACAGAGTTTATTTCAGAAAATATTTCTTTGAATAATCAACTGCTGCAACAACAAGACATATTATGCCAAAAGATTTCACAGTGGAACTCTCTTTGTCAAGAAAGTGATAGAATCACTAATCATGTCATAGAATTACGACATGATTATGATTCAATAAATGAAAGAGTTACTAATTATTTGGCATGGCAAAAGACAGAGGAAGGAAAAAGAGTAGGAGCGCCAATAATCAATGACAGCCATAAAGATATACTCTTCAATAAATGGGATGCACAGATCAGAGAGGTAGAAAAAGCAGCAGAGGAAGTAGCTACAACGGCGAGCAACATTACTGATTGTGTAAATGAGAATTTGCACAAGGTTAATTTAATTTCAGAAACCATTCTGGGATACCTACCACAAGCACAGCAATTGCAAACAGAGTGGAAACAGAAAGCGGAAGAGAAGGCAAGATCAATTCAAGTATTGACAAAATTAAACTGGGATTCTTACTGGACTTGTCTATTAAAACCACACAGTCAATGCAGTACTCTTAATTGCATTATTAATTCTGCTAAGAATATCGCGCCCACACTTGCTGTTTCCATTTTTTCGTGACAATTGAAATCTGAAATCGGCCAGCCCCTTCTTCTCAAGTCAATGCTGGATGCTTGCAAATTCAAAGACCAAATTCACAAGTAGTTAGTTGTTAATTTTAGTTTTAGATTTAGTGTTAGTTTTACTTTATTTTTGCCTAGAAAAAGGATGGTCATTTAAACCGAATCCTAAATTTTTGTAATAAACTATAATTAGATTTAGTTATTAGTATTTAAACCCTTCTAATGCATTTAGAGAAGGGTCCAGAAATTTGTCAAAAACTTATCCTCAGAACATGCACTTCTGCACCCTTAGAGGAGGTTTTGATGAATGAATGGAACAATATTTATTGATATCTGTGTCTAATATCTGCTACTAATGTTGCATTTCTGTACTCTTAGTAGATGTTGGATTTATAAGATATAAATCATTATTGCTTTTAGCTCATGAGTAGAACCAGTTATAAATGGTACTTTTATCTCTTAACTTTTTTTGCTTCTGTGTTAAAAGCGATATTTATGTTCAGTTATTTATATATTGATGCTTGAATGCTTCATTTATCATTTGGCACTTTTGTACAGTGATGACTATTTGTTTATGCTTAATGTATAAATAGCTTATTATGCGATACGTTTTTCATAACTGTTTCATCTAAATTTTTATATGAAATGGTTTATCTTTATTGAATTATTTTCTTATAGCAATTGAATGATCTTTATTACCAGTTTTTATTCGAAATCATTTAAGATCGCATAAACAAGATCTTATCCCGGGTTTAGTTTAGAATTAGATATTTCCGTTTAAATTAGAATACAATTTGCATATGATTAGATTAGAAATAGAATAAAAGCATTTCACTTAGGAACCTTTTTAGAAAATATCTATTCTCAACACACACACACACACATATTGGGAAACTGGTCCCATTATCCCTAGTCGGACCCACTACACCAAACGGAAAAGGAGCTGCTAACCAAGGTCCGGACCGGGTGGGTATCCCCCTTGTTGTAGACCTGATTTTCAGGACTTCAAAATATTTGGCGCTAGAAGGAGGGCCACGAACTATGAATGGCAAGTAAATCTAAATCTAAATACCATTCTGAGAGTAAAACACCCTCACCATCTCCCCCGACTTCTCCATCGCACTCAGAAATTGTAAATCTAGAGCCAGAAGTCACAAGAGTAACAGACACTGCTACGAACCTTGACTTTTCAAAAGAGTTTTCTATTGAACCTCCTGAAGTTGAATCTTTGATTCATAAACTTCAGTGATTTTCAATATCACCTCAAATATTTGATAAATCTCAAGGCAGTATAACTTCACAATATAATCCTACTCATCCTCTTACCAGATTACAGAGTGAAAAGCTTGGCATTCAGCCAACTGAGTTACCTATACCTACAAGGAAGAGAGCTAGGAAATCACCTAAAGGGTCTAACAGCGAGACTCTTTCATCATCATCATCCATCTCGACCTCTTCACCACGAAGTCAACCATCCACCCTTCCACTTCAGACCATTGTCCCTCACTCCACTGAAACTTCCACATCACCTTCTCAATCATCTGCAATTATAATATCCTCATCTTCTCAATCACAGATATCATCTTCAATACTTTCTTCTGTTAGTAGTTAAGCGATGGCCCAAATTCCATGGAATAATCCAGGTGCAGTCTTAATGCCTACACCCTTGAGTCAATTACCAGCCCATCCTGAAAAATGGCTGCCTAAGTTTAAACTTAAAGCAGGCATGTTAGTAGAGGAACATATAAACAATTTTATGCTGTCCATAAATCTAAATGGGGTTATTAATGAATATGTCGTTGTCTGACTTTTCCCTTATACTCTACAAGGAGCAGCTAGATCATGGTATTTTTCATTACCATCTGGATCTATCATTACTTGGGATATTTTTCAAGATCAATTTTTGACTAAATTTGGTGATGACAGGTCTACAGCAACATTGATCAATGATCTATCTAATCTTAGAGCTGACTCAAAGGAACTTGTCAAGGATTTCAATTCACGTTTCAATAAATTGTTAAACAAAATTCCTACTGCTTCCAAGCCTAGCGAAGAGGTGCGAAGTGAATGGTACATTTCTGCTTTACCATCAAACATAGAAATCTTTGTTGATAGGGCTAACAAACCAACTTTAGCAGAAAACATGAAGGAGGCAATAGCGGTAGGAAAACGTATCATTGCTTTAGACAAGAAAAATGCGATAGAAAAACGGAAATCCAAGAAAGTCACTTTTAAGGAAGATCCCAAGAAAAATAAATCAAAAGATCCATTTGATTTAGAAGGGTTGCAAAAATTTTTGAAAACCATGTCTAACGAAATGGTTGACATTAAGAAACAGGTGGCAGAAACATCCTCCAAAAAATCTTTTAAACCTTTTAGAAGAAACCCTTCAGCTGATCCAAAGCCACCAAATTCCATAACTAATGTTGAATCAGAAGAAGAAGAAGAGGAAATTACTACAGAAGAGACTACTGATGAAGAAGAAGTTATAGAAGTACAAGGTATGTGGGATTTCATCCTTCCAGATGAGGAAGATCAAGAAGCATTCCCAGTTAGCACTCGAAGTAGAAATCAACTTGATCCTCCTCAAACTACCCCTAAGTCAAAAAGCGCAAGCTCATTGACTAAAGATAAAGTTGCACCCAAGAAATCGACATCTAAAGCAATTCAAACTAGCCCAATCCAGACAGATTCTTCGACTCCATCGAGAACGCTGATTGTTCCTGATGAAATGGAGTTTAATATCATAGAAGACATGAAGAAGACTAGGGCTAACATCCCTTTTTATGAATTGAGCAAGTTAAAACACCAACAAAAGGTACTTTTGAAAGAATTACATGTTGTACCAGAAAAAACTTTGCCCGATCCTGTAATTTCTCAAGCTTCAAACGAAATGGGAAGACCTCCAGCTAATGAGATTAGTAAAGTTGATCTAGAAAATATCTCTTTAATTGGAGGAAGGTCGAGATCTCATACTCCTTCCTGTCTTCTTACTTATGAAGTTTTCAATAAGAATTTGCATAATTGTTTAGTAGATTCTGGAGCTTCATCTAATATTCTACCAAAATCAATATGTGCAAAGCTAAACATTCAACCACAAAAATATGTTGTACGCATAGTTCAGCGTGATCAATCGCAAGTTGAAGTAATTGGCGAATTAAATCAGGTTACCATAAGGTTGTCATCAAATCCAAAGGTATGTCAAGTCATTGATATTTTAGTTGTAGATATTCCAGAATTTTATGGCTTAATTATTAGCAGAGATTGGTCAGAAAAACTTCATGGATATTTTGCGACTGATTGGTCGCATATGTGGCTTCCTTACAATGGTAAACCAAATCAGATAAAGGTTGAACGAGAAAAACATCAGAAATACATAGTAACAGAATTGGAAGGAGAAAATGAACCAGTTGCATACAGCAGTAATATTATTGGCAATCATTCAATTGATTCTTTCTTGGGAAATTTCAATGCTCATACTTCACCTTATTTAGAACATTCTGTTTTATCCCAAATATAAATTTTTTCTCAAACAGATAGTTCTAAATGTTTTAAATCTTGTAGATACCCCTGTAAATAAATCTTTATTTTGGAAATTATTTTTTGATGGTTCTAAGTCTAATGAAGGAGCAGGAGCAGGATGCGTTTTGGTTATTCCAGAGGGAAACAAAATTATGCTAACTTGTAGACTTGAATTCGATTGCACTAATAACACCGCAGAATATGAAGCTTTATTCCAAGGACTATACAAAGCAATCGGATTAGACATCAAATATCTACAAGTTTTCGGGGATTTGGAAATTGTAATAAAACAGGTACGCAATACTATACATTGTTTATTAGGTCATTTAAAGCATTATCAATCTTTATTCCAAGATCTGATTGAACATTTTATAGCATTTAATATTTCATCAATTTCCCGAATTCAGAATGCTAGTTCAGACCTCCTAGCTAATGTAGCTTCCAAGCTCATTCCTGCAGAAGACTTTAGTCCTGATCGATTTTCAATTGAATTAATATTTAGACCCTCGATTCCTGATAATGTTACCAATTGGAGGATTTTCAATGATGATCCTGATATTGTAAGCTTCCTCACATTTGAAGGATCTTACACTAATCAGATAATTGATGAAGATCAACATGACAAACAATTGCTCCAAGATAGCACTAATAATGCTATGCCGAAATCAGTAGTCAAGTTAGAAGACCTTTATGATTTGAAAGATCGATTTAAAAGATCTACCAATTCAAAACTGCAAAGTTCGACTTTGAATTATGAATTAGTAAATCTAGGAACTGATGCCAAACAACAGAATATCAATCTAGGCCTTGGCCTAACTCCTGAAGAAAAGTTAGCATATGTTCGTCTTTTGAAACAATATAAAAGTGTCTTTGCTTGGAACTATGATGAACTCAAAACTTATGACACTTCTATCATCCAACATACTATCCCAATGATCAATGATGAAAAACCTGTCCAACAGAAGTTGAGAAAGATCCACCCCAATCTAGAAAACCAAATCAAATCTGAACTTAACAAGTTATTGAAAGCCAAGATTATTTTTCCCGTTCGACATTCTAAATGGGTTTCCAATATGGTTCCTATTAGAAAGAAGAACGGAGACATTAGAATTTGTATTGACTTTCGAAATCTGAATAAAGTCTGCCAAAAAGATAATTTTCCTTTGCCTCTTATGGAGCAAATATTACAGGCAGTTGCAGGATCAGAATTACTGTCTTTCTTAGATGGTTTCTCTGGATACAATCAAGTTTTGGTCCATCCTGATGATCAATTGAAAACTACGTTCAGAACCAAATGGGGCACTTACGCATATCAAAAGATGCCTTTTGGTCTGATCAATGCTGGTGCCACATTTCAGAGAGCTATGGACATTGCTTTCAAAGGATTAGTTAACAAATCAGTGGTAATTTACTTGGATGATATAACTGTATATTCTAAAAAACGAAGCAATCATCTTAGAGATCTGAAGCAGATTTTCCAACGCTGTCAAAGGTATGGAATTTCACTTAATCCGAAAAATTCCTTTTTTCCATTAAGTGAAGGAAAACTTCTTGGATTCATAGTTTCAAAATCTGGAATTCATATTGATCCTGATAGAATCAAGGAAATTTCTGAAATATCTTTACCTCACAATAAAAAAGCTATGCAATCTTTTCTTGGCCAGATTAATTTTGTAAAAATATTTGTGCCAGATTTTTTGAGAATTGTATCACCCTTGCAAGCAATGGTTAAAAATAATTCAACCTTCAAATTGGGCAAAGATGAATATGAGGCATTCAATCTGATCAAACAAGCAATTATCAATGCTCCATCTTTAGCAACTTCAAATTTTTCCGATCCTTTTATTTTTTACACATTTGCCTCTCATAAATATTATGCTGCAATACTTACTCAAGCAAATCAAGACAAAGCAGAAGCTCCAATTGCCTTTTTCAGTTCAAATTTACAGGGAGCTGAATTGAATTATTCAAATGTGGAGAAACAAGCTTATGCTGTTTTCAAAGCAATTAAATATTTTAGACCCTTTTTACTCAAAACCCATACAAAAATCAAAATACCATTTCCAGCGGTAAGAAATCTTTTAGTTCAAAAAGATGTGGGTGAGAAAAGAGCCAATTGGGTTACTTCCTTACAAGAATATGATGTGGAAATCAAACCAGAAAATATTGTAAGAGGTCAAGGTTTTTGCAAAATACTAGCTCTTATGTCGCCATATGTCGCCATTGTTGTGGTAAAATACAACCCCCCCATTTTTTACATATGCACTTCAAATAATGGGGACCCTTTCTACAAAATTTTTGGCTAAACACCTTTTAGAATTTTCATTAAGCTAATTATCCCATATTTTTGTCATTTTTTCATCTTTATCAAATTTCTATTTTGATTTTTTCATTGAATCTATTTATTTATAAGCTTTCTAACGATACGTGTTTCACTCCATTTGGTCAACCGGTTTGTAAATGACACTCCTTTGAAGTTTTGATCATTTTCTCGCTTGAGTTAAAAAATGTATAAAGTGTACCAATATTTTAATTCTTGTAGTTAAAATAGTCATTTAATGTAAATATTGATCTCACTTCATTTTTATTATTTTTCACCTTTTTTCCCAATATCCAAACACTTCATAAACTTAAACTATATTTAAAACCCATAGTTTAATGCTTTAAATCCCATTAATCCCCAAAAATTACTTATTTTAACTTCCAACATTTCAATATTACAATTCTGCCACCCATCAAACCGCCGCTTAAAACCTTTTGGTAGGACCTCTTACCTTTTCGCATATCAACCATCGCAAAATATCGTGGTCACATTCATGTGCTACCCTTATGAAATACATATGTGATATTATGTGGGACCATTACCTGCCTACTGCTCCATCACTCCTTCGCACATCGCATATCTTATTGTTTTGTTGCGAAACATTTATCGCTAACGGTCTCCAAGTGCGATTTGCGATAAGCCATTAAAATGTGATTTGTGATTGACCCCTGCTTGCTGCGCCACTTACTTTTACCGTCATCCCTCCGCTATCTTCAGTCTTATCCCTCCTCTCCTCCTCTCTCTCTCATGTGGTGTGCATTTTTTATATTTTTTTAATTATTAATTAAAATAAATTATATTATATAATATTATAATTAATATTATATTTTAATTATAATGTTTTTACTATAATTTAAATTATAATATTAATATAATATTTTAATATTTTAATTAATCAATAAAACATTTTTTTAAGCAGTTTAATTGTATTTTTCAATTAGTTTTTATTAAAATTAATAATGTAATTATAATTAATTAATAAATAATTATAACTTAATTTAGAATTAGATTATAACTAAATTAGATGAATAATATAATTACAATTAATTAGAAATAATTAATTAAATATCATAATCTAATTTAGGATTATAATTTAATTTAAAATTTTGATTTTTTAGCTCAAGCAACAAAAATACCAGATTTTTGGCAATTTTAATATCTCAACTTTAGAGGCTCATAAATGAAGTTTTATTTGGCCAAATGAGGCCCAGGATAGCTCATTGGAAAGATAAAATGATGGAGATTATTCCTAAAGAGGTTTCATTTACAGATTTAATCATTTATTGGGTCTAAAATTTAGCAAAAAGATCAAGCTCCGAATTTTTAAACAAAACTAATTTTCTGAATTTTATCTTTTGCATTTTAAATTGCTACAACTTCTTATGAGTGTAGATCCATTCGTCTATGTTCTCTTTGGCCAATTAAATCATCACAAACATCAAAAGAAAGCTTATATTTCATTTTTAATTATTTAATTAATTAAGTTTCAATTGGATTTATTTTAATTTCTAGATTTCACATTTTGATTTTATTTTTGCATTTTAATTTTGTTTTTTATTTGTTTTGCAGGAAAACAGTTGAAGAGATGAGAAGAACAAGATATCAACCAATGAGAAGGCTCCAAAAATTGAAGAATATGATTTTGAACCAATAAAAATTGATTAAGCAAAACCACTCTTCAACAAAATTTCCTATGAATAGTTCCTTTGTAGATATTATAAGTAATAGATTGCAAAATGTAATAGGGGCTTCTCTCCTCTGCAATTCTAGAATTCTAAAAGCACTTTTGTAATAGGAATTTAGAGTTGTAGGGTGGGAGGAGAGGAATCTCAAATCTGGATATTATTGAGGTTTTTCTTTTACATTCTGAGTTATGTATAATGAACAAAGTCTTGCACTACTGTAGCTCTAATTTTGAAAGAAGAAGTTTAGGCATTGTAAAAGACTGTTAGAGACCAGAGCTAGAGAAATGGACTTAATAAATTGGTATTTTTAGTTTAAATGCTAGTTTCATTTTTTGATAACGGGAATGTGTCAATTTACTCGCATACTTGTGCACTTCTGTCGGTATGAGTAATTTGCCTTAATTTATGCTATTATTTGTCTCTACTCTTATGGGTTGAATTTTGATTTCTGAGTAATTATTTACTCAAAAATCTATCTTATAAAACTGATTTATTGAATAATGATATGTTGTGAACTATTTCCGCATGTTATTGTTTAATTATTCAAGTTACTGATTAAATGATCAATATCATTTTGAGAACTACTTCCTGAGTGTTGTTGATTGATTATTTCAGTTAAGAGGTTTCTAGATAGAATGTGTTTGGTATTCACAATGTCAGTTAATTGAACTACTTCGTTAGCTTGATATTCATTTAAAACAAACATATTTAAACCTCAATTATTTTAAAACATCTTGCTCTCTGTTGTGATAGATCTCTATCTGCCTAATTGAGATAGGATTAAAATAGTTTATTTTTCTTGCATCTTACAATAATATTGCATTTAGATTAAATTCTACATCCCTAAAATGTCCTCTTCCCAAAGAGACAAAACTTTAGTTATGGCCTGGCTAAGCCAAATTTAGCTTACGGATCACTTTCTTGTCTGATTGGCAAGAGAAATGATTTGATGTCTTTTTCCCATTGGTAGATAAAAGTCATATTTTAAACCAATGGAGATTGAGAGAAGGTAACTAGACCTAGTTAAACCAGTCAGAGCCACCATTCCAAATGAAAAAGGAACTGATTTAAGGTCTGGACCGAGTGGTCATCCCCCATGTTGTTGCGATGAATTTCGAGGCCTCAACACAGGGTCACCTTTGAATTGTCTACAAATTCCATTGCAGATGCCACAGGCATACCTAGTGTAGGGGAAGCTAACCTTGACATGAGTTACTTTGAGCCATACCTTAAGCCTAGCTATAAAGACCACATAAAATCCATCTTTCATTTCTCTCATCTGCTTGATAGATATGCACTTATGATGAAGATTATAATGAAGTATTTTACGTGTGAAGGAAGGTTTTCCCGCCTTTACTCCTACCACATCCGGCTTCTTATGCATTTTACTAGAGTAAGGATGATACATATACCATATTATCTTTACCGAAGCATTGATAAAATGGCCTATATAGTGCAAAATAGAAACTACCATCAGCAGATGCAAAGCCTTTTTCATCATTCTCTTATCAAGATGGTAGTTATGCACCAACTCCAACAGAAGGGAATTCCATGGGATACCTTAATTTCCCATGAGGTTTTCACTACTCCACATAACCATCATCAGCACAATGTCCCTTCACCATCCCATCCTCCAGAATCCATTCCTCCATCACCTCTTGTTGTTCATACACCCCATGATGACCCTTACACATCACCCACTCACATTCCTTCACCCTCTCTGACACATCATTTTTTTATTGTCCCTGCAATCCCCATCCCGAACATTGGAGGCTCATTTTATGTGACGAAAATAAAGTGTCATGCTTTGAAATTACCATCATTACATCCCTTGCCATGAGCACAACATTCCTTCTGTTGATAATTTCTTGAACAGACTATCAGAAACACCTGTTTTTGCCTTGGCACTGGTAGCCCGTTATACCCTCGCGCCAATGAGGAATATTAGCACTGAACCCCGCACCAGTTGGTGCTCTGTCTTAGTTAGCTGACCGCGCCAATATGTTTATGGAAATTTTTTTAAAAATAGAGGCAAAATTTCCATCATAACAACTTCGTGGGCGAGTCATAGGGAGTGGTTCGACTGAATAACCACGTCTTTCCTCCTTTGGCCTCTTGTTTCCACCTTTTGGGGAAACCTCCCAAGGAATAAGGCCTCCCTTCCACTATAGTAGGGATCCCAACCTCCTCCTCTCCCTCTATAAATATAGCTATCTTCCATTGATAAGATAGTTGAATTGAACATATTATAGCAGAAACGCTGAAGAGATTCCTATGCACTTTGATGGAAAAGATAGAATGGAAGAGACCCTTATTGAGAGATATTAGGCTTGTATCTTCATCCCATCCTAATTCCCTAACATTCATCGAGACGTGCTTCGACTAAACCCTACTGAAGGAGGCTACGACATTAAGGCTTGGTTGTAACTCTTTATTCTATTAATCCATATGCATGATTATTGTCTGGTTCCCATCTTGTGTTAATGTGTTTTATTTGATGCAATATGCTTAACCCTCCTTGACTAGTTAGTAGTTATGAATGAGATTTTTGTTTCATATGCTGCTCTTGTTTTTTGATCTTCGTGCAGGTATCCAAGCCTCATTGCAGAAGGATCTTGACCCACCAAGACAATAATGAAGAGGCTACCACTACAATAGCCACGACAACATCGTTGGACTCCAAGTAGGTTGATCTACCTCGTCTATTTAATTCATTAATTAGGAACCTACACTCTAGCTTGTCTCTTTGTTACTAGACCCACTCTAGGGTTAACAGGATCGTCTCTATCCACAGAGAGGATTTAAATTCATAACAAATTGGCGCCTCCACTGGGGATCAGTGTGAGTTTGTTGTTTTTCCCTTGTCAAGTTGACTTCGGTCGTTTTCTTGCTTTTCTATATTTTTTGGCTTGTTTGATTGTTTAGAGTCCTCTTGTTCAGCTCTAGAGTGTCAAGATTGACCTCTGTTCATTTGTTTTCCCATTCTCCCATAGATATCTGGCTTCTCACCTTGGAGGCTTGGTGTGATAACACCAAATAACTAACTGAAAGGCATGGAGTGCCTGGTGGGGCATTGATGTAGAGGAATCCATTGTGGAAGCCATGTGTGATGTGGAAACACCACATAAGGCCACATGAATTTCACATGGTATAGCTATGATAATTTTGTGGGGTTAGATTCAAAAAACCTTAAATGGCCATACATTTTGATTCGACTGTCGAATTTTTGATAAGGTTTCTGTCATCGAGATTCTCTCGATGAGCTAGTCGCGATGGTGTATTCATTAACTTTGGGAGAAGAGGAAATTTTTTAACCCCATATCTATAATGAGACCATGGAGGTTGGGTTAGTTGAAAGTAACACTTCCCATTTTACTTGGGTTATCTAAGGGGGTGGGAGGTATCGTTACAATGATTAACGTCATTAAAATTTATATGGTTTACCAAATTTTAGGAAGGTAAAATATTAGTTGGGATTATTTAGAATTTAATTTACGTGCTAAAAAATAATTGGGGGAAGAATTTCTATATCCCCATAATTTTTTTGAGTTAAAGGTCAAGATGGTTGATAGTGTGACAGATATTTTGAAAATTAAATTGAATGCGAGTATAAGATGAACAATTTAAGAGAAAGTGTTTTTCATATTTAACCATCTTAAGATTTCACAAATGACAAACTCTTTCATGCCATGGAATTTTAGGAATTGAACAATACTCGGTTTCACTATGAAGCTCATGAGAATTAGTTCTTATCTTGAAATGTTAATTTTATTCTTAACACTAGTCAACATAGGAAGATAATTTTTGTTTTCGAGATTGGGGTTGATCACCTCCTTATAATATCATAGTTTCCTTTTACCCTTTAGCTCTTTGTTTCCCCACATTTTCCTCTTAAATTTAGAAGTAATAATATTTTTAATATTATATGTATTTTCCACGATGATTTCCTCCTTTATTCCCCAATGGTCTAGCCAAGACTGGGCATCTTTACGTCATCCTTGCTTAAGTTGAAGGTGGGGGTTTTGGCTAGAGTTACAAGAAATTTTAGGAAAAAAATTGGCATCCATGTTTTATAACTTCTTCTTATAGATAATATAGCTATTCATAGCCATGATTTCAATGGGAGAAAGGATTGGTTCAATTAGGAGGATAGGGTAGGGAGAAATTCCTTTAATATTGAGCTTGAGGTTATAAACTCCTTCTAGATCTGTTAAGCCTTCCTCCATGAATCTGTGAATATACTGCAACACCAAATATAACATCCATATAAATAAACAAGAGTGATGAAAATCTAAAAGAAGAGATTTCTTTTAATTAAAAATCCAAAGATTTTCCAACATACAATTGTTTTCAAGCCCATAGCAAGTTTTCCAACCTCCATTTATCCCTTTCTCAATGCTATAATTCCAATTGAGCTTATGATGGATTTCGATTCCTAGATATTTGTATGAAGGAACTTCCTCCGAGGAGCTATTGTCATAAATGAAAGTATTGTAAGTGATATTTTTAGACTTAATTATCATGAATTTAGTTTTATCGGTATTAATATTCATATCCATCTTGGAGCACCAATCTTAGAGGAATTTGAATTTCTTTCCAAGATCATAATGGATCATTTCCAAAATAATATCATCAATATAAAGGAGAAGAGTTATTACCATACCAGTGATTGTGGGGCCAAAACAACTTGCATCTTCCAAAAAATATTATAGTTTATCAATGTATATGACAAAATGGGTAAGGGATAAGGGACACCCTTCTTTGAATCAAATATTGCATTCAATTTCTTTCGACCAACCCTTAGTGGCCCTAAGCTTGGAAATAACATTATTGTACAATTTTGTCATGAAAACCATCAACTCGAGAGGAACCATGATCTCTTTTATCCTCTTCCATAAAGTTTGTTCTAGGAATAGTGTCAAAATATTTTATAAAGTTAACAAAACAACATAAGAGATCAATTTTATTATTGTAGTAATCCTTTGCAATTATTCTAAGAGTAAAAATATGGTCCACAGTGTTGGAATATATTATATTCCTTGGAAGGTAATAATGTCTTTGTTTTATGTCGGAAGTAGAATACAATCTTATGTAAAAGAGTAACACATTATATCCCATATTCATTATTGCATAGTATACTCTTGTACCCATTTATTATAGAAAGAGGTGTTATTTTGGAGAATTATATTATCCCACATTCAATATGTGAGAGTAATTCCTCCACTTCTCTGGGTATATAATAGGATCAAGGGAGATTTTTTTGATCATCATCACATCTCATCTTATGCTCATAATTTTATTTGTATCATTTTATTTGTAGTTGCTCTCTTTGTAAGATTGCAGGAGATTTTTGGAGATAATAGAAGACAACCTTCCCATGGACGTAGCCCAATTGGGTGAACTATATATATCCGTTGTATTCTTTTTCCTTGTTCTCTTTCTGTTCTTACTTATATGTTGATATGTTGTTGGCTTCTTAGATAGATATCTATTTTAGTATATCTAATATTCTAACATGGTATCAAATCCATGGTTACTATGATCTAACATCTTCTTTGAATTTAACCATTAACATGTATATTCATTTTTTATTATCTAGGAACTCTTTTTTTTTAGGCTTTCTTTCTATATGGTAGTCATTAGGCTTCTCTTTAGATCTGGGCATGATTCTACATATTTGAGATTTTTTTCTCATAACCCTAACTTTGTTGTGTAGTTTTTTTGTAGATTTTTTTCAAGGGGCTCTTGATTGTTTTTCTAAGATCTATATGTTTTTTGGATTTTCAAGGGGTTCTTGATTTTTTCTGTAATATCTATATGTTTTTTGAATCCTCCTCAAGGAGATCTATCTTCCGGTTGTAATATTCAGTTACGACAGTTTTTGTTTTTTTGACAGGGAAGAAGATTGGTGGATTTAGGGTTTAGATCAGAATTTCAGCCACATAAGTGGATGCAGAGTGGCTACACCATTTTCGATAACTGGTTATAATAAATAGTTGGAGCATTATTGATTTTTTTTTTTCCACCTGACGTTTTTTGTCAAATCTATTACCTTTTGTGCATAATTTCCTAGAAATGAGTATATATTTGGGGTCATCTCACTGAGCTACCCAATTTTAAAAAAAAAAAAAAAAAACATCAGCTCAAATGGAGTCCTGGAACTAAAGTTATTGATGATTTAAGATTGGTAGTTTTTTCAAGTTTTTTTGGTGACAGCAAACGAATTGCAGGAATTTATAGTTTTCTTTCCACTTTTTCTCTTGTCATTTCTTGCATTTTGGTTTATATTTATTGTCAAAATTTCTATCATTATGACTTCAGATGTTGTGAAACCAGCTCCAAAAATAGAAGAAAAGAGATTTAAACGTCTTATAAATAAGCCACTTCGAGGGGGCAACCTCTAATACATTACATTAATGAACAATTATCGGATGATACAAATTAAAAAACCTCCTTTATATATATAGGAGTCCATGGGGCCATAATGTAATCCTAGTGGGGCCACAATGTAATCCTAGCCGACCTAACAATAATAATTTAAGGGCACAATAATAACAATATGGGGGTTACAGGGGTACAATAATAACAATAAGAGGGTTACACTAACAACAATAAGGGACTATACTAGTAATATAGGGACCTAACATGCCCCTCTCCTTCAAAAAAGTGTTGTCCTCAACGCTTGAGTAGCTTTGGGTGCTTCTGTATAAAATTCTCATCCTCTCATGTAGAATCTTCAGTGGGTAAGTTCTTCCACTTGATGAGATACTCTGAAATTGATCGATTCCGTAGCTGTCGAGTTCTTGTTTCCATGACCACTTCAGGTTCCAATATGATTTTTCCTTCCTCATCAAGTTCTGGCAATATTGTTTGAACTGGAATATTTTCACCCATAACCTTCTTTAAGCATGAAACATGGAAAACTGGATGTACTCGCGAAGAAGCAGGAAGCTCCAATTTGTATTCCATAGTACCAATCTTTTGCAACACCTTGTAAGGACCATAGTACTTTGGCGATAATTTATTATCCTTCTTAGCTTGCTTAAGGGACATTTTTTTGTATGGTTGTAGCCGTAAAAATACCCAGTCTCCTACATCAAAACTTCTCTCGCTGTGATGTTGATCTGCCTGTTGTTTCATTCGATTTTGTGCCAAATTCAGGTTATCCTTTAAGAGTTGAAGAACTTCTTGTTGATGCTCGATGTGATCTTCCACTGCTTGAACCTTCGAATTTTCTCTTAAAGATGATGTGATGGATGGTGGATGATATCCATAAAGTGCCATAAATGAGGTCATTTTTGCTGCAGTATGGAAGGAAGTGTTATACCACCATTCAGCAAGAGGTAACCACTTGACCCATTGTGTTTGTTTATCAGATACAAAACAACGAAGATATCCTTCCAAACATTTATTTACGATCTCAGTTTGACCATCAGATCGAGGATGATAAGATGAGCTATGAGCTAATTGAGTACCCAAACAAGAAAATAACTCCGTCCAAAAATTTCCAGTAAAAATGGGATCTCTGTCGCTCACAATAACCCTTGGGCTTCCATGTAGCTTTTGAATTCTATCCATAAATGTAGTAGCAACTGTACTTGTTTTAAATGGATGAGATAATGCACAAAAGTGTGCATACTTGGTAAGTCTATCAACTACCACCATGATGACATTCTTTCCTTCAGAATTAGGTAAACCTGTGATAAAATCCATTGAAATCTCCTCCCAACGCTGACTTGGAATGGATAAAGGTTGTAGAAGTCCCGGGTCTTAATTGTCTCCACTTTATTCTGCTGGCAAACCAAACATTCCGCCACAAACTTTTGAATATCAGATTTAAGGCCATCCCAAAAAAATTCTTTCTTCACCCTGTGGTAAGTTTTTAAAAATCCTGAGTGTCCTCCTAAATGAGAAGTGTGCAATTCCAAAAGAATCTTTTGTTTTAGTTGGGAATTCTTACAAAGATATAAGCGATCTTTGTACCATAAGGAATCATTTTTCCAACCAAATGTATCAGATGTACTAGGATCTTGCTGCAACTTTTGAATGAGTGTCCATACATCTTTGTCCTTCTTCCATTCATCTCTTGCTTCGGTTATCCAATCTGGTTGGATAATAGAAATGGCACAAAGCAATGCTTCCACCTCTTCATTCTTTCTTGAGAGTGCATCTGCAGCAACATTAAGCTTCCCTTTTTTGTAGATTATTTCAAAGTCATAACCCAACATCTTTGTGACCCATTTTTGCTACTCTTCTAAAGATAGTATTTGTTCCAAAAAGTGTTTAAGACTATCATGATCAGTTTTTACCTTGAAGTGTCTTCCCATTAGGTAAGTTCTCCATTTCTTTAGTGCATGCAGTATTGCTAACATTTCCTTCTCATAAATATGTTTCTGTAAATACTTTCCTTTGATTGGACGACTTTCAAAAGCAATGGGTCTTCCTTCCTGCATTAAAACTGCACCAATTCCATTTCCTGAGGCATCACATTCCACAATAAAGATTTTTGTGAAGTCTGGCGTAGCTAAGACCGGTGCTAGGCACATTGCCTCTTTAAGATGTTCAAAGGCCTTAGTTGCTTCAGGATTCCATGAAAATGCATCTTTCTTCAATAATCTTGTTAGAGGTGTTGTTATTCTCCCATAATTCTTAACAAAATTGTGATAAAACCCTGTTAACCCAAGAAATCCTCGCAACTGCTTTATGGTTGTGGGGACTTTCCATTCCTTAATGGAATTAATTTTGTTTGGGTCTACCTTAACACCCTCGTGAGATACAATATGACCCAGATATTCCACCTCTTGTACTCCAAAGAAACATTTGGATTTTTTTGCATATAATTGTTTCTCCTCCAATAGTTTGAGCACCCTGTCAACATGTTCAACATGATCCTTCCAAGACCTGCTGTAGATTAGTATATCATCAAAAAATAGTAGCACAAATTTTCTAAGGAAGGGTTTGAAAATGGAATTCATCAAACCTTGAAATGTAGAAGGTGCATTGGTAAGGCCAAAAGGCATGACCAAAAATTCATAATGACCCTCATGAGTTCGAAATGCTATTTTTGGAATATCTTCAGTCTTCATTCTAATTTGATGATATCCCGAACGAAGATCCAACTTGGTAAAATAAATTGCTCCATGTAATTCATCCAATAATTCATCAATCACAGGAATGGGAAATTTATCTTTAATGGTGAGCTTATTGAGCTCCCTATAATCCTGACACATGCACCATGATCCATCCTTCTTGTGTACCAATACTACAGGAGTAGAGAAAGAAATTTGACTAGGTTGAATTATACCCGCCTCTAACATTTCTGCAATCATACGTTCAATTTCGCTCTTTTGGACATAAGGATATTTATAAGGCCTGATGTTTGGAGGAACACTTCCTGGAATCAAATGAATAGCATGATCATGATCACGAATAGGTGGGAGTCCTTTGGGAGTTTCAAACACCTTGGAATGATTTTCCAAGACTTGTTGGAGATCTGCAGAAATAGATGATTTTGATGTTCGAACTTATAGTGAGCATAATTGTGCAATTACATCGCGTTGTTCTTTATTTAGAAGCTTTGTGTTGACATTAGAGCTTATTATCTTTCCTGGCTTCCCTGTAATACCCCGTAATTCGACGTCCTTTCCTTCTGAAAAAAAATTCAAGAAAAGTTCTTGAAAATTAAAAGCTATCGTCCCCAAAGATTGTAACCATTGTACTCCTAGAACAACATTAGCACCTCCCATAGGAATGGAAAGCATTGGACTATTCAATACATATCCCCCCATGGTTAGCTTGATATTATGGCATTTTCCAGAGCAATTTATAGTTCCTCCATTTGCAACCATCACTTGACATTTTGGTGCTGGGTATAGGAAACAATTCAATTCCTTGGATACCTTACAATGAATAAAATTATGGGTGCTACCTGAATCAATCGACACTATTACATTTTTCTTCTTGATATGTCATTATATCTTGAGAGTTTGAGGAGTGGTAATTCCTGCCAATGCATTACACGATATGGTCGAACTCATTTCTTCCTCTTCTAGGGCTGATTCCTGGTGTATATCCTCTTCTTATTCATTTTCTTCTTCCTCTTCACAATATATGAAAAAATAATTTCTTCTCAGCACACTTATGACCTTTAGTGTATTTTCTATCACAACTGTATCAAATCCCTTTTGCTCTTTTTTCTTCCAATTATTGTGGTGTCAACCTTGTAGGTTGTGGAAATCTAGGGGTAGCAACACTTCCTTCTTTATAGAAGTGAGTGGTAGGCTTCCTTGTTGCCATAATTTTACATTCAATTTTTCTGTCCAACCTGAATGCCTTCTCCAATGAATCAGGTTCCAAAACGGGAACTTCATGTTGGATGTTATCCTTTAAAGTACCTATGAAGAGATCAATCTTGTGTTCCTCCGGAATATCAGTTACCCTTATATTCAATTTTTGGAAGTCCTCAATGTGCTCCCCCACTAAGCCCTTTTGTTTGAGATTTATCAATTGGCTAAAGAAGGTGTTTCTCTTTGTGTCCTCATAATGTGCTATCATTTCCTCCGTAAAAATTGACCAAGTAACAATATTTTTACAGGAGAAAAGCCATCGATACCATACAAATGTATTTTGTTCTAAATGTAAAGTTGCAATGCATACCTTTTGTGTGTTTTGTACATTATGGATATCAAAATATTGCTCCATCTGTAGTATCCATGTTACAGGATCTTTTTCATCAAACTTCCTCATATCCATTTTTGGAATATGGTGGTTCTTCCCGCCAACATTATAATTTATGAAGTCACGATTAACATTTATTTTGTTCTCATCATGAGTTTCCTCTAATATCTTTTCACCATTAGGAAACATTTCTTGTATGTTTTCCATGTTGTATTTAATTTTTTCATCAATCTTAGCTTCCATGTCATCCATCTTATATTCCATGCCATCTATCTTAGATTCCACACCTTTCTTCAAACCATCCATCTTCTCTTCCACACCTTTCTTCAAAACATTCATTTCATTTTTTTTTTTGCTCTTTGCGAGAGCGAAATTTGGTGCACTTACTCTTGTAATTTTGATAGATCATGTTTCAATTATTCATCTTCATGAGTCATAGTAGAGCCTTCTGAAGGCTTAGTGGGTGTTGAATTATTTTTACGGCGCATTTTTTTAAACCCAATACTGATATATATTCTACAATATGCCCTTGGAATCAATTCAAATGGATTCTTCAAACAAGACTTATGCAATTTGTAAAATAAAAAATACACACTTTTTTCTTGCTTTTGAGGAGCTCGATATTGAAATCAGATTATATTTTTTATTGCGGCTCTTAAATATTTGAAATTGGGCAATAAGGTATCCTTCTGAATTATCTTTCGAACGCCACATGTCTGACTTGATTTGGATTCTCCAAGGCAAAGTTATGTCCAATCTCCCACAATGACCTAATTATGGACTGGTTCAGTAGAGTGAACTTCTACGACTTGCCACATGTCACTATTTCTTTCAGCTCTAAAATTGATAGCAAAGAAACTAAAATCCATGTGCTTGCTACCACTTTTTACGGCACTCCAATCCGATGCTCAGAGATAGAGTTATGAAGATTTTTCCAAGATCACCTCTTTGAGATGAAATTCAGGAGCCTGAAAAAGAACTACCTTCCACAGATCATATCTCCGAAAATTTTACGAACCAAGGTCTAAAATTTTTCGACGATTTTCCTCAAGATTTCAGCTTCGCGCCCTAAAAATTTCATATTCTAAACCTTCATAGAAAAAAACGTTATAGCGCAGATTCCACGATGACATGTTTATATTAAATTGAGGAGCCTGAAAAAAGACCTAACTTCCATAGATCATATCTCCAAAAATATTGCGAACAAAGCTCTGAAATGTTCCTTAGGATTTCGGCTTCGCACCCTAAAAATTTCAGCTTATGAAACTTCGTAGAAAAAAAGTTATAGTTAAAATGCCATGATGACCTGTTTGGAGCAATGAAACCCTAGAATCCAAACCTCTGATACCAAATGTTGTGAAACCAGCTCCAAAAATAGAAGAAAAGAGATATCAACGCCTTATAAATAAGCCACTTTGAGGGATCAACCTCCAATACATTGCATTAATGGACAATTCTTGGATGATACAAATTACAAAACCTCCTTTCTATATATAGGAGTCCATGGGGCCATAAAGTAATCCTAGTGGGGCCATAATGTAATCCTAGCCGACCTAACAATAATAATTTAAGGGCACAATAATAACAATATGGGGGTTACAAGGGTACAATAATAATAATAACGGGGTTACACTAACAACAATAAGAGACTATACTAGTAATACAGGGACCTAACATCAGAAGTAGATTTTGTTCCTCAACTTATCGGCTCTAACTATCTTGTGTGGAAAAGGAAAATGGTTGATGTTCTCATGAGTAAGAATCTATGGAGGTTGGTTAATGGTGAACATATGAAACCTACAAATTCTCAAGCCTTGATTAAATGGGAAGAAAATTTTGATCAAGCAAGAGGGCTCATTGGTCAAACAGTTTCAAATAGTCTTCAGGTAAGTATTGAGGCAAAAGACAACCTAGTTGAGGTATGAGAAATTCTTGCTTCTTTACTTGATAAATATGATGATGTTTCTATTTATTACCTTGAAAAGAATATTCATGAGATATATCCTACTAATTTTGATATATTAGAATTATATATTGTTGAATTGAAAATCTTAAATGAAAAGTTAAATAATTGTGGTAAATATTACAAGAAGACAAACACTGCTCTTATCATTCTTGTAGAAAAAAAATTGTCATCTTGTTTTGACATGTTCATCCAAACTAGGAATAGGGCTCTTGAATTGTCTCAAGTACCACGAAACTTAATTTTGATGATTTTTGTAAAGGGTTGATAAATAATCAAGAAAGGTTGATTGCTTCAGGACAAGTCTCTCATAATAAATCTCTTATGGCACATAATAAAAATCCTAAGAAAAGTTTTAATAATGCCAAAGGTTCTTGTTCACACACTTCTAATGATACTAATAATAATGGTCATGTGTCTCATGCACATCATGAAACTAGTAAGAAGAAAAAAGTTTACGATCCTTGTAAGCATTGTGGTAAAACTAACCATCCTAAAACGAATTTCTTTAAAGCGAAATGTTTAATGCCTAAAGAAATTCTAATGAATCTCAAGTAGCTTTATGTGCATCCATTGTTTCATCTAATAAGTATTCTTCTAATGTGAAATGGATAATGGATTATGGTGCTTCTAAACATGTGACTGGTAATGCTTCTTTATTTACATCTTATGACACTAATATGCACTCATCTCAAAAAGTTTATATTGGTGATGGTAAACAACTTTCCGTAACTAGTTTTGGTAATATTAATGTTGCTAATGGTCAATTGGAAGATGTTTTTTGATGTTCAAAACATTCCCATCAACTTACTTTATATTTATCGTGCATGTCAGAAAGGTTTAAAATTTGAAGCTTGGCCTGATAAATATGTTCTTAAAGATATCAAGCAAATTACAAAGTATTTTCTTCTGGCCATGTTGATCATACAACTGGTTTATATAAATTTGTAGGTTTTAATTCAACTAAGAGACAACCCTTTTATTCCTATGTTTCTCATGCTTATGAACTAAGTAAATTATGGCATGAAAGATGGGGTCACTTGAATTATGGTAAAATGAAAATACTAACTAAAATGGTTCGTGGTTTGCCTCGGATATTTCTTCTGCTACTAGTGTTTGTGAAGGATGTGTTCTTGGTAAACATCATAGAGAAATGTTTGACAAAGGTAAATCATAGTGTGCTAAAGAGCCTTTGTAATTCATTCATAGTGATATCTGTGGTCCTCTTGAAGTTCCTTCAATATCCCATGCAGTTTGTTTTCCTACCTTTATTGATGACTTTAGTAGAAGATCTTGGGTTTATTTTTTGAAAAATAAAAGTGAGACATATGTAAAATTTCAAGAATTTAAATCCATGGTTGAAAATGCATCTGATAAGAGTATTAAAACTTTGCGATCTGATAATGGGGGGGAATTTGTTAAGAAATAATTTGATGCATATTTATCTAAACATGGTATTCAACATCAAAATATTGTTCCTTACACACCTCAACAACATGGTATTCAAAATCAAAAGACTATTCCTTACACACCTCAACAACATGGTATTGCTGAAAGAAAAAATAGAACTTTAGTTGAAATGGCTAGATGTATGCTTTATTCCAAAGGACTGCATAAGAAATTTTGGGTTGGAGCCATCTGTTGTGCTAATATTTTAAATAGAGTTCCTACTAAATATGTTAAGCGTGTTACCCCCGAGGAAAAATGGAATGAACGTAACCAGATATTAGTAATTTTAAGGTGTTTGGTTGTGAATGTTGGGCTCATACTCCTAATGAAAAATGGAAAAAGTTAGAACCCAAATCTCACAAGTGTATCTTCATTGGTTATGATGAGAATTCCAAGGCTTACAAGTTGTTTGATACTTATAATCAAAGTGTCATAATCAGAAGGGATGTTCAATTTCATGAAGTCTCTTCCCCGCTTGAGTCTATAGAAACTCATGTTACCCTGAATTTACCATTACCACCTGTTACTCCTATTCCTGTTACTCCTAATCCTATTACTCCTTCTAGTTCTATGCCTCTTATTGATCTTGATTCTTACTCTCCCTCAAGTATTCCACCTGAAACTCATGAAGCTCCTGAAGTGAATCATGTTCCTTCTATTATTCTTGTTTGGGCTCGGAAAACCTTTGAATCTGCAGGTAGTGAGGTTGGAAATCCTTCCGACACTCGTCGAACTAGATCTAAATTTTCTCTTATGACCAAAGTTTTGGCCACAAGTGATCCTGCTACTTATGCTCAAGCTAAGGGTAATCCTCATTGGGAACAAGCTATGTCTGCGGAATATGAATCTCTTTTGAGAAACAAGACTTGGTCTCTTGTTCCTCTTCGTTTGAGAAAGAATTTAGTTGGTTGTAAATGGGTTTATAAAACTAATTTCAATACGGAAGGAAGATTGAAAAGTATAAAGTTAGATTAGTTTCCAAAGGCTTTAATCAACTTGAAGGTATTGATTATAATGAAAATTTTGCTCCTGTTTCTAAAATGAACACAATAAGAACCATTTTATCACTTGCTTCATCTTTTAAGTGGGAAATTCATCAAATGGATGTTAAAATTGTTTTTTTAAATGGTGATATTATTGAAGAAATTTATATGCAACAACCTCCTCGTTTTATTTCTGCTAAATTCTCAAGTTTAGTATGCAAATTACACAAATCCTTATATGGTCTCAAATAAGCCTCTAGGGCTTGGTATGATAAAATTGATGCATATTTCTTGAAAAATGATTTTAAGCATTGTATATCTGATCCAAATATGTATCTTAAGAACTTTGGTGATAATGTCCTCATTATTGTTTTATATGTGGATGATCTAATTATCACTGGAAACCATCTTGTATTAATTCAAGATATGAAAATTTCTCGTCAGAAGCAGTTTGAGATGACAAATCTCAGTGCATTGCACTATTTCTTGGGTCTTCAGATCTGGCATATGGTCAATGGTATTTTTCTCTCTCAGCCTAAGTATGTGACAGATCTATTGGCTCATTTCCATATGCGTAATTTTAAACCTACTCCTACACCATTTCAATCAGGTGTAAAGTTAACTATTGAGTGTACCACTCCACTAGTTGATGCTACTCTTTATCGTCAACTCATTGGAAGTTTAATATATTTAACTCACAGTAGACCAGGTCTCTCGTTTTTAGTCAGTATGATTTCTCAGTTCATGCAGCAACCTTGTGAAATTCATTGGCAGGAAGCCAAGAGAATTCTGCGATATTTATAGGGGACATTGCATTATGGTGTATTTTATTTGAGCAATGCTACAATTTTACTCTTTGGTTATACAAATTATAATTAGGTAGGTGACAGTTCTAATCGACGGTCAACTGTTGGTTACATATTTCAACTTGGTTCAGGTCCGATCTCTTGGTCTTATTAGCCCCCTATAAATTTTTGACACGCAAACAGGGGGCTAAATTGTTTTTGAGCCTTCAAGGAATGCATTTCCTCTGAAAACACATCATCCTTGAAGCCTCCTTACGCCTTGTGTCCTTTGATGAAAACCCCTCTGCCGATTCCCATTATAAATCCTCACTAATGATGATAAATTGTGCTCCTAAAGGCCTTTATTTTCCCCTTGTACCTCTGCAGAATTCTCCATTTCATCCCTTTTTTCCCATTGTCAAAATTCCCCTCTTACCCTCTAAATCCTCCCAAAATCCCCTATAAATCCTACACATACCCCTTGTTTGGTCTATTCTCCCCTTATTCCCTCTATCGTTACCCAATTCTGCCCTCAAAATTGCATTAAAATGGGCCGAATAACCATATTGTTCATGTGTATGGGTTTAGCACCCTTGGCCAGCCCCAGAACAATTTCCCTCCACATGACCAGTGCTAAAGGCCAAGCACCAAGGCATAAAAGCGCTTACCGCAATTATATATCGGGAGCGTTTCAGATCGTCGATCTGTGTAGATCGGATGGTCATCACGATCCCCACAACGTTCATCACTCAACTCTTTCACCGCCCGTTCATCGCATCTCCACCGTTCATTTACCCGCCTTGGTGGTTCCCACGCCAACATGCCCTATTCAAAAACCACCTGTATCTATCGCACCGCCTTCTGAGGGCTGGCGGTATTTTTCCATTCGAAAGCGATTCCACTCACCGCCTGACGCATGTCACACACACTGTTTGAAAACCTCCTCCCCATCGCGCGCTATCGTTCGGCAGAAAACCCGGCGCGATATGCACATGCGCCGTCCGATCCAGAGCTGCACATCTAACGATGATCGCGCTGCGAAGCTACACGGGGAATAATCCAAGGCAACCCCTGGCCCACCATCCGTCGCCCTCCCGATGCATTATCGACTGTCGATTTCATCCTGAGATCGGATGGTCCAGATTCAATGCACGACCCGCCGTTGACCACGTCCTGCCACGTCACCATTCCATGTGTTTTCATCGCTTGTTCATCCATCCTCCTATATAATTCATTCAAAGGGAAAATTTTAATGTTTTGCGTTAAATTTTCCACCTCGCCGTCCTCCAAAGCGTCTCCCACTGATCCACCATGTTCCTCCACTAAATCCTCTGCATTCATCATCTCCACCCATGCCATGTTTCCATTTCCTACAGTAATCCATGCCACCCCTCCCATGCATGTTTTTCTTAATGATTTTTCGTGTTTTGCAGGGTTACGGGCGGCGAAATCTACCATGATGCACAGTCTATGTTACAGTGACAGAGAACGCAGGAAAGGACCATTTTCAGGAGCTGAAATTATGAAGAAAGGCTTGGGAAGGTGCCACGACAAGACTTTCATTAAAGGAATAGGTTTAAACCCTGTAAAAACTTCCACAAAGCCATTAAAGCACAGTCTTCAGTGGCAGAGACTAGAATGGAGCAGTAAAAGAGTATCAGCAGGAAAACAGAGCGTTTAGGGCCTGTAATTGCAGATTTTGAGCCTTAATCCGATAATTTAAAGGTAGAGTACCAAATCAAATACATCATGGATTGATCAGAAGGTCCTAGGGCACATAAAACAATTCCAACAGGGTTTCACCATCAGCAAAATGTTCTTTCCCGTTAAAGGAAGAAGTGCCCATGCAATTTTCATTCTATGTCGTGTTCTAGAGGATTTTTCTGCCCTGACAACAGTCCTGATGCTATCAGAGCATTTGATATGTAGTATGGCAGACTTCACAGTCATTTATTTACCCTTTTTTTTATTCACCAAAGTACTACAGAGTACTGCATCCAAAGTACATCAGAGACATACCGGAGTAAATGGGAGCCTGAAGAAGACCACTCTTTCACCCAAAGAGTGTCATAGATAAATGCGCAGAATTTAAATAGAATGGGCTTCAGCCCTCTTTCTTTTCTGAGTTTTAATGCTTCGTTTAGTTTTCCACCTACCTTCTCTGCTCCACTTGAGCTATAAATTCATGGAGAAAATCATTGTAAAGGTTGTTGATCGGTTATCAGAGAAATTACAAGCTATTTCTTTTGATACATAGTCTCTATGTAAAGTTGTAAGATAGGCTGAAGAAGATGTTTTCAGACTGAATATCCAGCTATTGGTAATGTTATACTTGACTGGTGTTGCCCTTTAATATGACAAGCACATTTCTTTGGATCCTGATCTAAAGCAGCGGTGATGTTTTGCTATCTTTGTATTTGTTTTTAACTTGCAGTTCATTTCATTTCATTTCTACTGGCTCGCATCAGAAATCTGGCATAGGATTTACCCTTGTTAGGTACCCTATGTTTATTCTCTCCTTGCCTTCAATATATTCTACTAAATGTGTTATCTAAGGGTTGATTTCAGTTAATTTAACCAATGTAGTGGATGTCGTTGCCTACTAGCTAATGTATGAATTAAATGAATCTGTTCTTAGATGTTCTTGCTAAGATTTAATTGAATGAATTAGGAACACTGGGAGGTATAGAACTCTATCTCTATCTCACTAGGATCCTTTCAATTGATTGAACCTTTCTAAGATCCCTCAAGCTAGAGGCCGAAGCATTGAGAGTTCAAAGTGTTGGCCACCTATAAAATTTGTTCTATCAAAAGGTGGCCAAAACATTGTTTAGCCTTCAAGGAATAGTTTCATTGTAGAAAGTGTATCTCTTGAAGCCTCTGGAAGACACCATATCCTTGTTTCAATATTCATTTTTGCTAACATTTCAAGCTCAGAAAATTCTGTTGAATTCCATGAGAAAGACTGCTGCAAAATCCCCTTTTTTCCCCTTCCTACACTCAGAAACTAACCTTCATTTTTACTCTCTTGTTCCCCATCAATATCCCTCATTCTCATAATTCTTCCATCTCCCCTTCATCAAAATCCCTTTCATAAGGTTTTAAGATCCTTTTTGGCCTTATCGAAACCCCCAAAACCCTTCGAAAACCATTGAAAATCTATGAAAAAAACCCATTTTCTTATTATTAAGGGTTTAAGCCCCCTTGGGCTAGGTCTCTAAACATTTCCTTCCATACACCTTGGTGTTGGAACCAAGCGCTGAGCCATTTTGGGTGCCTAACCTTATTTTATATTATCCCGCTCGAAAATATTAAAAACCTTATGTTATTTCTGAAACTTTGGGTTTTTTAATTATTTTCTGAATTTTCATCGGTTCAAAGCCTCAGCCGATCTCCGCCGTCGATCTGATCTGCATATCGATGGTGCAGAACCTATCGTGGTCGGTGGTCCCTGCCACGCCAAACACTGTGCAAGGCGGTATCCATCGCACCGCCTTCTGAGGGCTGGCGGTATTTTTCATTTCGGAGTGATTCCATACAACGGTTGATGTGTGGCACCAGCACTATTTGAAAACCGCCCCCCCATCATGCATTATAGTTCAGCAATAAACCCTGCGCGATATTGACGTGCACCGTCCGATCTGAGGCCACTCATCGGACGGTGGTCGCTCGCCGAATATGCACACGCGATAACTCAGGGTACGGTGCAGCGGAAACAACATCTCCACCGTCGATCTGATCTGCAGATCGACGGTCCAAATTTCATCGCCCGATCCCTCCACGTTATTTTTCGCCTCCGCTTCCCACCGTCGATCTCTGCACGATCGACGGTTCTGATTTAAACTTTTATTCCGTTGTCTTTTTTACTTTTCCCGATCAATCTCGACCGTTGGATGATGCCATCCACCGGCCACGGTCTCTCCATGTGCCTTCTGAAGCATTCAACCTATATATGCAGGATTTTTTAATATTTTTCGTATTTTTTCAGGGTTTTAATTGATTTTTTCCGCCATGCTGAAGAAAAATTCACAGGTCAAGGGTGACGATCCTCCCGTCTGCGATTCACCAAAAAATCACTTGCAGGGTTTTAAATTCACATTTTATCAATGAATTCATGAGGCATTGATGCCATTCAACCCCTGTACAGCCCTGCACACCAAAAAACACAGTTAATCGAGCACCAATCAAAGAGTATCAGTGTCGAAGATAGAACACACTAGAAACAGGAGATTGAAGACCTAAAACACAGTTCTCAAGTAAATTAAAGGTGTTTTAGGAAAGACAAAGACATCTGTCGAGATGAGAAACCATCCACCGCCATAAGAAAAGGCCAATTGAAACCTCTCCAGCTCCTAAAGACACCTGTAGCCTCACAGAAATCAATGAAGGTTCAGTCATTACTAGAACAATAGGTGTTTACCTGAAGACAGCTAAACAATTAATACAAAGCAAAGAATCGTATCTCTAATTGTTGGCAGAACCGTTTTAGAAGATTAAGAACAGTTCAGAAGCACATCTTTCGATCATTATGCCTCGAAAGGCAGGAACAGATGTGATGGAGCAGAGTTATAAATTATTACATAATTAATGATACTTGATCCTTGGGAAATCCTCCCACTTCCATATTTCTCTATAAATACCTCTGTAGAACATAAGAAAATGTTGGTCTCTGTACATCTGAATGCATGTAATGTTTTCTAAAGCTACTGATGCGCTGTGTGCAATTTGAAGATAAATAAGCTGATATGAGAAGTTTGAAGTTGTAGAGACCCTCCGGGCTTGCTGATTGTAACTAGTTTGAACATCAAATATAAGATGTTGATTTATGGGATCCTGATTTGTGTTAATGGTGATGTGTTACTCACTGTCAATTGTTATTTTCTTTAAGTTTTCACTCTGTTCATTTTCTTTGATAAGGAACAGCAAACATAGAGCTAGGACTTGCTCTCAATAGTACCCTACTCTTACTGAAAGCTTTATTTTCTATGTTTTTCTCTTATTAATACTGAGTATATTAAAGCAAGGTGGTTTCAAAGCACTTGCCTAATCTAGATTTCTCATTATGATGATCATCAGTGTTTTCCTTTAGAATATGCTAAAAGCATAATGGTTTCAAAGTACTCACCTGATCTTAAGTTGTTCTAACTGTTTTTGAATGTTTTTTGACTGAAATTACTTCAAAGCAGGCTAGTTTAAAAGCACTTACCTGATCTCAGAATGCTTTTATATTTTTTTTCTCTAAACTCAAAGTACTTCAATGCAGGCTAGTTTAAAATTACTTACCTGATCACGGAATTCTTTTATTTTTTGTCTCTCTAAGCATATGTTGAAAGCAAGATAGTTTAAAAGCACTTACTTGATCTTAGACTGTGCACTGTTCTTCATTTTGTTTTGTTCTCCACTTCCTATCTATTTCACTCCATAAATCACCTTAAGATATCCTTTGACATAAGTGACTTGCCCCATGGATTCTTCTTAAACCTTGCTGTCCAATTCAAATCCTCCTATGACTCCATAGCCCAATGGGTTAAAAATATCTTTTCCTTTTTCTATCAGCCAAATCATTCCTTCACCTGCAGACATCTTCACCCTTTATTTTGAACTACCTTCACCTTCATCATGTCTTTTCCCAACCAAAACAAACAAAACAAACCCCATGCTCTTCATAACTAGCCTAATATCACATTTCAGGCTTTAAAGATCACATCTTTAAACTCATTTACAGAGAGATCCCTCTCTGGATTCAGGAGGGCTAGATCCTTGAATCCCAAAGCGGTTTGATGTTACCCCTGTAGTTGGAATTTTGCCAATCTTGCTAATTATAGGGTGCTAACATAATGGCGACTCCACTGGGGAAAATTTTGAGTTCATAGTTTCTTGGCCAGCTTTTATAGACTCTTTAGTTTTCCATACAACCACAGAAACTCAGAAAAACCAAAAAATATTTCAAATTGGAATTAAATAAACATGGTGGTGGACCATAAAACCTTTTACCTCCAAAAGAGCTAAAAACTTCCACCTAGCAACTCCACACTCTGAAGCTCCCAGAAGACCAAATGACTCCATTGGTAGAAGACCCTGAACTGATTGACCAGACACAGTGACCTCTTTATTGATTTACAAACATGATTCCAAGAATACAACGAAGATATGCCCCAATGAGTAGAGATCATATCCCTGGGTTTCCACATAAGATGCCCCTAGTGAATTGGGATGACAACCTGCCTGTTTTTCAAGGTGAAAATTTTGATTACCCTCTATTACATCTCATCAAATTTCATATACATGTATGGAGGCTGAAAGTTGAATGGCATGAAGACTGCCTAATGAAAATGTTCATGTTAACATTAGAAGAAAAAGCTAGGGATTGGTATGAATGCTTAAGATCTAGTAGTTTGTTTTCTTTAAGAGACCTTGAATATGTGTTCTATGAGAACTATAAAGAAAACACTACATCATAATCATTGGGTGCAATATATTATGATCCATCACAAAACATCACCCAACACATTATAGATAATGAGGAAGCTTTGGAAGAGATGCATCCTGAATATCTTTTAACAGCCACTCATGAGTTTAATCTCCTATTGAAAAATTTTAAGAACATAGATGAATCAATTGAGGAAGAGGTGATCAAATAAATAAAGAACATCCCTCAAGATATCCCTGGAAACTCAAAAATTAATTCATCATCCCTTGTAGCTAAGGCTCAAGAAAACATCTAGCCTCAAAATCAGTCTTCACAAGAGACAGAGAACTGTTGTACTTCTGTTCAAAGGGACATGGAAACATCTTCCCCTTTAACAGAGAAGGAAATAGATCAGACTATTTATAAACAGTCAGTCTCTGAAACTTTTTGCAAAACAAACACTCTTGCCCATTCACATAGAGAACTTTGTTGTACAGATTTAGAAATTTCTTTTGTAGATTAGAATGAAGAAGGACCTACTGATATCCCAATATGTTTGACTGATGAAAATGTTTATTCTAATCAATTTTCAAATTTCAATCAGTCTTATGATGATGATGATTTCCAAGCAGAAACTAATCATGCAGGGCAACCAGCATTTGATTGGTGTTATGAGTTTCACCATTATCAGCTTGAAAGACGCAATCATCCTTTTCGATCCATCATAAAAAGCTTTCACTTTATTGGGAATCAGCAGCCTTTCAACTCAGAATATGAAGAGAACAGTAATGAAGAAATTTTTGAGCAAGAGGAAACCATTGAATACATTCCCACTCAAGAATATGATAATCTCTTCACAGATTTCAGCCCACTTAATCCAAGCATACCAGGGCTACAAGAGGACAACACTGCCAAATATCATGAGTCCTCCAGTTCAGATGATGATGAAGAAGAGGGAGAGAAACAAATACAAGACTATCCTGCTGTGGGTATACCATCTTCCCTAGAAGAGACTTCTTCATTCATTAATGTCAAACTGTCATCCAAAGAACCTGAATGTATATTAGAGGCAAGCATATGTTTAGAGAAAGAAAATATTTCACTGGTTGCTATTGTGCAGGTTAAAGATGACGATACTTCCAAGCTACATACTGAAGAGATAGTCCTCAAAGCTGATGTCTTGGAAGTAGATAATCTACTAATTGTAGAGGGCCAAAAAGAAGAGAATATTCATCTTTTCTTTGTTGATGTTGACACCTAATCCTATGGATAGGTGTGCACATTTATTTTTGTATATTATTTGTTATTAGAAAATAAGGAAGGCCAAGAGTCATTGGGAGCTGAATCCCAATAGCCTCACCTCCCATCTATATAAGCATGTACATTCTTCAGCTAATAGACATTGCAGTTTTGAGGAGTTACCTCTTGGTTTGACATGGTATCAGAGCCAGCCCCACATTTGGCATTTCTGCCCTGTGGTGTAACTCCCTACCCTTTGCTCAGTCAATTTTATTAATTGTTTTCTGCTGCTCCTAATTGCTAGACTGTTATTCTGCATTTTTTTTTCCCTAAATAGCACTGACATTTGCAGGCTCTGTCAATCTGCAAATTGCAGGCTCTGCCAGTCCAGCAGTCCTGCAACTGTCTTCTGCAGATCCAATTTCAAATTTTTTATGTAACAGCCCTTTTTGGGCCTCCTCATTCATCCATACGCATTCATCCTGCGCCCTCACTCCCCCTCTCCCTGTGCCCTCACTCATCCTCACCCTAAGTCCCACCCCCTCGCCATTCCACTCCCCCACTCCCTGCGCCTACCCTCTGCAACAGGCAGCGCGCCCTCTCCCTCATCTCTGCAACGCGCTCTCCAAACGCCCTCACCTCACACAAACCATTCATCTTCATTGGCATTCGGTCTTTGCAAACACTTCCAAGCACCTGCTGCTCTATCCAACGCTTCCCTACCCCAACTACAATTCAACTCACCTGCGTTAACAACGCTCACCCTTACGACCTTTCCCTTACCTCTCATTTCGACCTTTCGAATTGTAATACTGCTCTGCCATTAACGCTGTGTATCGCTCTTATAAAACGCTGGTATTCTCATTACATGGTCGTATTATCATTACATTTAAACGCTGTGTCCATTGTTCATTTCAAACGCTGTGCAGCTGTGTTTTGTTTAAAAGCTGTGTTCATGACATGCGCCCCCTCCACCTTACGTTTTATATACAACGCCTTCATTGTTATTACAGCAGCATTGATATATATTGTATTGCAATGTTTTAAAACGCAGACATATTTATACGCTTCTCCATACGCGTTGGCATTACCATAGTACATTCATTGTATTTAAAACGCTGTCATTGCATTGTTATCACTGTGTTTTGTTATTAAAACGATGTCATTGTATGCGCTGTCATTGTATATATTATAATCCACACCGCCGCTGTCTATAATCATATGTTCAATAACGTTGTCCCATATATTATATAACGCTGTGTTGACATTTGTTATATATTTCTGTGTTGATAATGCGCCCCTCCCTTTCATAATGCGCCCCCTCCCTTTCATAACGCGCTGGTGAATGGTTTGACATTTAAACACTGTGTTGCATATACACTTTCCATATTGCATATTTGTTATATATTTGTCACAACAGTTCATTACATATTCGTTATATATTTCCATTGCGCCCCTCCCATTGCGCCTCTCCTTTCATACGCCCTTTCAATCCCTCCCATTACGCCCTTTCAATCCCTCCCATTCATAATTCCATTTTGTTTTCATATACACTTTTCCCCAAACAAAAAAAAAATACATTTTTTTTATGCAGAATCAGTCTATAGCATAGAGAGTTTTTTAAAATTCAGTCTCCAGCAAAGTTTTCTGAGCAGATATAGTTTCCAGAAAGAGTTTTTAAACTCAGAAAATTTTTTCCAGCAAGAGTTTTTGCCCCTGTATTTGAAATATTTCAAGAGTTTGAATTTTTATAGCAGAATTTGTTTCCTCTTCAGAAGATTTTTTCCAGCAGTCTAATGCATTCTCTCATCTCTATTGTTGGGATAGTTCTCTCTGGCAAAGAGAACTATCTTGAATGGTCTCGGAAGATTAAACACACACTCATTTTTAATGAACTGTGGAGAGGAATCTGTGAAGGACAAGCAGAAAATCCACCAGAGAAGCCCACTTCAGACAAAGAGCTTGCCATCTGGGAAAACAAGAACTGCAAGGCCTATGCCTTGATTGCAGCTTCAGTAAGTGAAGAGCTGAGTCGTCATATTTCATCATTCTCAAATGCCTATGAAGCCTTGAAGAAACTAAAAGAACTCTATGACTCACACTCAGAATTAGAAAATGTTCAATTGATGGTTAAGCTGTTCAGTCTTGAAATGAAGAATGATGATCCCCTTGCTTTAGCTTGAGAAATAAGATCTATAATGCATGACATTCAAAACACTGGTGTAAAAATGGACATACCTCTCATAGCATATGTTAAGGCATTATATCCGACTTACTCACATTATCTTGAGTCTTTGCAAGCAAGTGGAAACCTTGAACAAATCACCTTTGATAAACTTGAGCAGAAGTTTGCAGAAAGAGAGAAAGCTTTTGGGAAGATGACGGTCCCTTCATCTTCCGAAGAGGCTGCATATTTGGCACATAGAGAAAAGAATCATGCTCCAGATTCATTCAGAGGAAGAGGTGGCAGAAGAGGAAGAGGAAGAAGGAACTTCACAGAAAGGGGGGGCAGGCAAGCTGACAAATCCCATCTTCATTGCACACGCTGCAATAGAGATGGACATGATGCACCCAAATGCAGAACACCATGGAACAAAATTGAGCAGCACAGAAATCAAGACAAGGGTAAAACCAATGACAAAGACAAAGGTAAAGCACCTGAATCCGCTCACTATGTTCTAGCACATTGTAACAATGGAGTAACTGAAAACCTCTTTGATGTTTCATTTACTTCATGGAGAAATGATTGGTTGCTAGATTCAGGAGCAACATGTCACATGACATTTAGAAAAGATTTTTTTGAAGATTTCACTGACAAAGTTGATGGAGCAGTATATTTCGCAGATAAATCCAAACTCAAGCCATCGGGGCTTGGCACAGTCAGGCTTAAACTGCCTGGTCTTCCTGATCATATCCTACATGAGGTTCTATACCTCCCGGAGTTGAAGAGAAACTTGCTGTCCCTGATCGAAATCCGGCAGCAAGGACACTCATTTCACTTGTTTGATGGCAAGGCAGAGGTCATATCGGCATCAGATCACTCACTTGTCATGGAGGGAATAGAAGAAGGGAGACTCTTGAAGCTGAAAGGTTCATCTGCTCATGCTCAAAACTTTGCTTTCAGTTCATATCATGATGAAGGTACATTTCCATCAAGTCTTTTATGGCATGCTAGATTTGGACACTTAAATTATGACAGCCTTCGTTTGTTGAAGAAAAATGGTGTTGATGGACTACCTACAATTCCTAGAAAACCTAAGGAATGTGATGCATGTATTCTAGGAAAGCATAGAAAACAACCATTTCATGATTCACACTCAAGAGCACATAGGAAACTTGAACTTGTTCATTCAGATTTATGTGGCCCTATGCCTATTGCTTCTGCAAATGGAAACAAATACATGATGACATTTATTGATGACTGCACCAGGATGTGTTGGATTTACTTACTGAAGAATAAGTCTGATGCTTTTCAAACTTTCAAGAATTTTCATGTATGGATTGAAAATGATGCACAAACACATATTGGATCTCTACGTACTGATAATGGAAAAGAATACACCTCAAATGAATTTGAAAATTATCTTCGTCAACATGGAATCAAACATCAAACCACTGTGCCATATAATCCACAACAGAACGGTGTAGCTGAAAGAATGAACAGAACCATCATAAATATGGTCCGCTCCATGTTATTTTTCAAGAATGTAAAATTGATGTTTTGGGCTGATGCAGTTCTATGTGCTGTTTACATAAAGAATAGGTGTCCTTCAAGTTCAATTAGAAATAAAACTCCTTTTGAAATGTGGCATGGCCACATTCCTTCGGTAAAGCATTTCAGGGTCTTTGGGTCCACCTGTTATGCCTTGATACCCAAGGGTCAAAGAAACAAACTTGGTGCTAGGAGCAGAAAATGTATCTTCTTGGGGTACTCCAATACCTCCAAAGGATATCGTCTCTATGATGAAGCAAATAAGAAGTTTGTGATAGCAAGAGATGTCATATTTCTTGAATCTTCCAAGAGTGACAAGGTTGTTGAGCAGCAACTTGATCGCCTGGATAGATTCACACATGCAAATTCTTTCCAAGAATTTGATAATGTGATTCCACACCTTGAAGGGGGGATTCTGATATTGAATCAAACTGTGGAATCATATCCTGAAGCACTCTCTCCCCCACATGAAGAAACAACCACGGATGACACATTGGATGATGTGATTGACAGAATTGGGAGATTGAATCTTGAATCAATCCCAACTCAGTCAAGTGACCAGCCGAGGCCATCTCAGAAAGGTCCTCCCAAATGGCTGACAAAGACACTGGAGGATGTTCATCCTGATGAGGTTGGAAAAACAGGAACAAGAAGTTCCACTCAAGAAATCGAAGGTGATGTAGATAATTCTGATTCCCCTGTTGATATGGATATTGCTTATAGCTGTGAATTGAGTTTGTCTACAGATCATGAACCAACTTCCTTCAAAGAAGCCGCTTCTCATGATGAATGGAAAGAAGCGATGCAGAAGGAGTATGATGCCTTGATCAAGAATGGCACTTGGAAGCTGGTTGATCCGCCTTTGGGAGCGAAACCAATTGGCTGCAAGTGGGTCTACAAGAACAAGTACAAAGCAGACGGCTCACTTGACAAGCACAAGGCCAGGCTTGTGGCAAAAGGATTCGCACAGAAGGAAGGAATTGATTATGAAGAAACGTTTGCTCCCACAACAAAATGGACCACCATCCGGACTCTCTTTGCCTTAGCAGCTCAGAGTGGATGGAAAGTCCATCAGATGGATGTAAAAACAACGTTCTTGAATGGAGATCTGAAGGAGAAAGTTTATATGTCCCAGCCAGAAGGGTTTGTGATAAAGGGTCAAGAACACAAAGTTTGCAAACTTGTGAAATCCTTGTATGGCCTCAAACAAGCACCACGAGCCTGGTATGAAAAGTTGACCGAGCATCTTCTGAAACTTGATTTCAAACACTTTGATCTTGATGATGCAACTTTGTTTGTTAAGAAAGTTGGAAAAACAGTTGTATATCTTGTGGTATATCTAGATGATCTTTTGATAACAGGAAACAATGAGAGCTATATTGCATCCATGAAGAAAGAGTTGAAGAAAGGTTTTGAAATGACTGATTTGGGTCATGTTCATTACTATGTGGGTATTGAAGTAATTCAACATCCTAAATTCATCTTTCTTTCTCAGAAGAAGTACATTGGAGATCTCTTGAACAAATTTGGCATGGATGATTGTAAACCCTTAGGCACTCCAATGGAACAAAACTTGAAGCTCACATCTGTTGAAGGGAAGGAATTTGAGGATGCAACTAAGTATAGACAACTTGTAGGAAGTCTTATCTATCTGACCACCACTAGACCTGACATCTCATTTGCTGTTGGAATCCTCTCAAGGTTCATGCAAAAACCTTGTGAAGGACATTGGTCTGCTGCAAAAAGAGTACTAAGGTACTTGAAGGGGACTCAAGACTTTGGACTCAAATATATACAGGTAGGCAACTTCATCTTGACCGGATACTCTGATTCAGACTTTGATGGCGACAAAGAAACAGGGGTGTCTACTACAGGTTACACCATGAGTCTTGGATCAGGAGCTGTCTCATGGAGATCACGCAAACAGTCAGTTCCAGCAGATTCCACGACCGAGGCAGAATATGTGGCAGCAGCTGAAGAAACAAAGGAAATTGTGTGGCTCCGGAAAATCCTGGAAGATTTGCAGATGAAACAAATGTATTCCACTCCACTCATGATCGACAACACTTCTGCAATAAAGTTGGCCAAGAACCCAAAGTTCCATGATCGAACAAAGCACATCAATACAAAGTACCATCTCATTCGACATCATGTTCAAGCCAAAACCATCCATCTACATCATTGTTCCACAAATGAGCAAACTGCTGACATCTTCACCAAAGCACTTGGAAGAGAAAAGTTTGAAAAGTTCAGATCGATACTTGGACTCACCAACATCCCTTCGGATTAAAGGGGGGAATGTTGACACCTAATCCTATGGATGGGTGTGCACATGTATTTTTGTATATTATTTATTATTAGGAAATAAGGAAGGCCAAGAGTCATTGGGGGCTGAATCCCAATAGCCTCACCTCCCATCTATATAAGCATGTACATTCTTCAGCTAATAGACATTGCAGTTTTAAGGAGTTACCTCCTGGTTTGACAGTTGATCCTATGGAAGAGTGTGTGGAATTCCCAACTGGCTCAAATTATCAAGCAGTGATCCTTTGCAAGAGCCAGAGACATGAAAATCTGTCACCTTTTATGATAGCCTTGATATTGAAGGTTAATCTTCAATATGTTCTATGGATACCTCTGACAAGCAGCCAGAGTTTCTACTTCTTCTTGACATTACTTAGCTGGCTGCATTGGCATTTTTCTATCATATGATAAATGTAAATACTCCATGTTTAGGATAGGTTAGATACGAATTTCAAAAAAATCTTAGTTCTGAGCATGTAGATTAGTTGTTGTTTTCTGCTTTGAAGAAAAATAAAAAATACAAAAATACAAAAACAGAGAAAATAAAGAAAAGAGGGCAGATTGTCATAACAAAAAAGGTATAGCCCCATACCAAAAAGATAAAAAAATCTGAAAGTGTGCAAGCTCAAATGCCATTCCTGAAAAACACACTCCTAGTTAGTCAAACAGCCTAATCTTGACTAAATAGTTTTAAATTTACTGCTGATAGGATAGTGAATTCGATTTTTCAAACTGTTTAGACTTGGCTTATCAGTAGATAGATTAGGTTAGAAATTAAAGGTTCAAACCTGCTCAAAACCTAAACCTAAGTTTCCAAGAAAGAATTGACTCCAAACTATGTTTTATTCTGAGTCAAAACGGAGGTAAATCTGGTTCTAATCAGCTCAAAATCTAAACCAGAGAAAAAGAAAGAACAGCTCAATCAAGAGGCAATCAGAGCTGTAGAAAGGTGAAGGAAGTGCATGAAATTTTAGATATTAAGCCTTGCATTTTTGTTGAAATTTTTCTACAAAATAAATATCTATGTGCAACTTGTTTTTTATGCCATAGATCACAGCAAGTCAAACTGCTTAATCTTGACTTGACTATTTTTAAATTTCTGTTGTAGAATTTAGAGAATAAAATCTGTTGGACAGTTTAATCCCAACAGATAGTAGATTAGGTAGAGAATAATATGGACTCAACTGTTTAATCTGAGTCCATGGAGAAATAAGGAGTAGAATTAGATTAGTTTATATGCTTTCAAAAGAATAAAATGTTGTGAAAATATTTTGCCAATCCAAGTGCACTCTAAATGAAGAAAAAATGTTAGATCAGTAGGATTGGGTAGGTAGAAAGCTTGTTGATGAAGATCCATTATTTTCCATGGTTGCTAATATGTTTTCAGGAAAAATAAGAGCATCCAAGCAAAGAAGGAAGCCCAATGGATAAGGCACTGATCAGCCCCCCAGAGAATGCAATTCTGAATTTCTTGATGCCTTCAGGAAGGCACCATCCCCAAGTGGAGCCGTTGTTGGCCACCTATAAAATTTGTTCTATCAAAAGGTGGCCAAAACATTGTTTAGCCTTCAAGGAATAGTTTCATTGTAGAAAGTGTATCTCTTGAAGCCTCTGGAAGACATCATATCCTTGTTTTAATCTTCATTGTTGTTCCCATTTCAAGCTCAGAAAATTCTACTGAATTCCATGAGAAAGACTGCTGCAAAATCCCCTTTTTTCCCCTTCCTGCACTCAGAAACTAAACTTCATTTTTAATCTCTTGTTCCCCATCAAAATCCCTCATTCTCATAATTTTTCCATCTCCCCTTCATCAAAATCCCTTTCATAAGGTTTTAAGATCCTTTTTAGCCTTATCGAAACCCCCAAAACCCTTCGAAAACCATTGAAAATTTTTGAAAAAAACCCATTTTCTTATTATTAAGGGTTTAAGCCCCCTTGGGCTAGGTCTCTAAACATTTCCTTCCATACGCCCTGGTGCTGGAACCAGACGCTGAGCCATTTTGAGCGCCTAACCTTATTTTATATTATCCCGCCCGAAAATATTAAAAACCTTATGTTATTTCCGAAACTTTGGGTTTTTTAATTATTTTCTGAATTTTCGTCGGTTCAAAGCCTCAGCTGATCTCCACCGTCGATCTGATCTACAGATCGATGGTGCTGAACCTATCGTGGTCAGTGGTCCCCGCCGCGCCAAACATTATGCAGAAACCGGTTGTATCCATCGCACCGCCTTTTGAGGGCTGGCGGTATTTTTCATTTCGGAGCGATTCCATACAACGGTTGACACGTGGCACCAGCAATATTTCAAAACTACCCCCCCCCCCCCATCGCGCATTATATTTCAGTAGTAAACCCCGCGCGATATTGACGTGCACCGTCTGATCTAAGGCCGCTCATCGGACGGTGGTCGCTCGCCGGAGATGCACACACAATAACTCAGGGTACAGCGCAGCGGAAACAGCATCTCTGCCGTCGATCTGATCTGCAGATCGACAGCCCAAATTTCATCACTCGATCCCTTCACGTTATTTTTCGCCTCCGCTTCCCACTGTCGATCTCTGCACAATTGACGGTTCTGATTTAAACTTTTCTTCCGCCATCTCTTTGACTTTTCCCGATCAATCTCGACCGTTGGATGATGCCATCCAACGACCACGCTCTCTCCATGTGTGTTCTGAAGAAGTCAACCTATATATGCAGGATTTTTTAACAGTTTTTTCATATTTTTGCAGGGTTTTAATTGATTTTTTCCACCATGCTGAAGAAAAATTCATAGGTCGAGGGTGATGATCCTCCCACCTGCGATTCACCACAAAATCAATTGCAGGGTTTTAAATTCGCATTTTATCAATGAATTCATGAGGCATTGATGCTATTCGACCCCTCTACAACCCTGCACACCAAAAAACACAGTTAATCGAGCATCGATCAAAGAGTATTAGTGTCGAAGACATAACACACCAGAAACAGGAGATTGAAGACCTAAAACACAGTTCTCAAGTAAATTAAAGGTTTTTTAGGAAAGACAAAGACATTTGTCGAGTTGATAAACCCTCCACCGCCATAAGCAGAGGCCAATTGAACCCTCTCCAGCTCCTAAAGACACCTGCAGCCTCACAAAAATCAATGAATGTTCATTCATTACCAGAACAATAAGTGTTTACCTGAAGACAGCTGAACAATTAATACAAATCAAAGAATCTTATCTCTAATTGTCGGCAGAACTGTTTTAGAAGATTAAGAATAGTTCAGAAGCACATCTTTTGATCATTATGCCTCGAAAGGCAGGAACAGATTTTATGGAGCAGAGTTAGAAATGATTACATAATTAATGATACTTGATCCTTGGGAAATCCTCCCACTTCCACATTTCTCTATAAATACCTCTATAGAACATAAGAAAATTTTGGTCTCTGGACATCTGAATGCATGTAATTTTTTTTGAAGCTACTGATGCATTGTGTGAAATTTGAAGATAAATAAGCTGATATGAGAAGTTTGAAGTGGTAGAGACCCTCCGGGCTTGCTGATTGTAATTGGTTTGAACATCAAATATAAGCTGTTGATTTATGGGATCCTAATTTGTGTCAATGGTGATGTGTTACTCACTGTCAATTGTTATTTTCTTTAAGTTTTCACTCTGTTCATTTTCTTTGATAAGGAACAGTAAACATAGAGCTAGGAATTACTCTCAATAGTACCCTACTCTTACTGAAAGCTTTATTTTCTATGTTTTTCTCTTATTAATATTGAGTATATTAAAGCAGGTTGGTTTCAAAGCACTTGCCTGATTTAGATTTCTCATTATGATGATCATCAGTGTTTTCCTTTAGAATATGCTGAAAGCAGATTGGTTTCAAAGTACTCACCTGATCTTAAGCTGTTCTAATTTTTTTTGAATGTTTTTTGACTGAAAATACTTCAAAGCAGGCTAGTTTAAAAGCACTTACCTGATCTCAGAATGCTTTTATAATTCTTTTCTCTAAACACAAAGTACTTCAATGTAGGCTAGTTTAAAATTACTTACCTGATCACAGAATTATTTTATGTTTTGTCTCTCTAAGCACATGTTGAAAGCAAGATAGTTTAAAAGCACTTACTTGATCTTAGACTGTGCACTGTTCTTCATTTTGTTTTTTTCTCCACTTCCTATCTGTTTCACTCCATAAATCACCTTAAGAGATCCTTTGACATAAGTGACTTTCCCCATGGATTCTTCTTAAACCTTGTTGTCCAATTCAAATCCTCCTATGACTCCATAGCCCAATGGGTTAAAACTATCTTTGCCTTTTTCTATCAGCCAAATCATTCCTTCACCTGCAGACATCTTCACCATTTATTTTGAACTTCCTTCACCTTCATCATGTCTTTGCCCAACCAAAACAAACAAAAAAAAACCCATGCTCTTCATAACTAGCCTAATATCACATTTCAGGCTTTAAATATCACATCTTTAAACTCATTTACAGAGAGATCCCTCTCTGGATTCAGGAGGGCTAGATCCTTGAATCCCAAAGCGGTTTGATGTTACCCCTGTAGTTGGAATTTTGCCAATATTGTTAATTACAGGGTGCTAACACAAAGTCTCTCTCTGATCTTAGGTCTTTAACTTTGTGTTCTAAATCTTTATTGTCTCCTCCTCTCTTACCATTTCATGTCACAGTATCATCTTTAAGATCTAATGCTTTAGATGACTAGCCCAACTGAAAGCCTGCGCATTGAATAGCAAGTAAACCCTTTCCTGACTCTATTTCCCAATGGTCTTTATGTTCCTTGGAGTATCTCTCCTTTTCCTAAAATCCTCTTTGCTCATCCTTGTCTTATATTGAACCTTTCTTTCCTGATTCCCTACAACCAAACAAACAATCAAACAAACAAACTTCGAGCCTTATAACTAGCCTAATATCTTAACATTGAGCTTCAAAGACGTAAAACCTTTGCTTATATAGAGAGATCCCTCTTTAGACCCAGGAGGGCTAGATCCTGAGGTTTGAAAGTGGTTCTGATGTTGTCTCATATTTTGGTCTTTCCAATCTGGCCAAAACATGGGAACCCCAACATAATGGTGACTCCACTAGGGAAAATCTGAGAGCATATAACTGATAACATTTTTCTCTCTCCCATTTTCATCACCAACATAATGGAGACTCCACTAGGGAATTGAGTTCATTTCACCTTAAAAATTCTTAGGCACTCAAAAGACCCAAGATCATTGGTTAGATCGACATTCACTTGCTGATGGTGGACAGCATCCTGCTTCAAACATTCATATACATCGACCTAGCGACTCTACACTCCATAACTCCCAAAATACCAAATGACTCCACTGGTAGAAGACTCTGAACTGGTTGAGAAGATGCAGTGACCATCTTTGCAGAGACATGGATCCAAACATGGACAGGGATACAAAGCTAGATACTTTGCATGATCAATTATATGAATTAACAGAAAATTTTGGCAAAGTGTTGGAGATGTATATGGCTAATATAAATGCAAATGATGATTATTTAGAATATCCCATTCCTCTTCCAGAGCAAGAACAAACTCAAGACCTAGATAATGACCAAGACATGTATGATTCTCAAGAATCTATGGAAGACGAGGAGGAAAGTGATCAGAAACTGCCTGATCGCTTACCTATGTCTTGTGTTACGCTGACCAGAGAATATCAAGACCTAATAGCAAAAGCAAATATGGAATGCTGCTTTGAGGAAACAAGAGACCACATAGAAGATGCAGAATATGATGTGGAAGAAGAAACCACTCATGAGCCTTGTAGTCTAGCCAAGTATCATCATGTTCATGAGGACTGGTCTGAATCAGGGACAGATCAAGAAACATTAGAAGATCCTCAAGATTTCTCTACAAGCACAAATGAAGATATTCTAGAAGAGGTTCAAGAAAACATCATGCCTCCAAATCAGCTAGTACAAGAAATGGAGAGTTGCTACACTTCTACACAAAGGAACACAAAACAATCTTCTCCTTTGACAGAAGAAGAGATTGATCAAATATTAAATCAGCAGTCCACCTCAGAAATATTTTATGGAACACACACTCTTGCCCATTCACCTTATGAGTTTGATTGTACAGATCCAGAAAGCTCCTCTGAGAATCAGAACGAAGAAAAACCTGCTGATAATCCAGTATGCTCGATTGGAAGTATTACCTATATTCATGATTTTCCTATTTCTGATCTATCTGATGATGATGTTTTCCAAACAGAAGATAATCTTGCAGGGTCATCATTAGTAGATTTATGGGAGGAAAATAAATTCCCTTTACTTCCAGAGAGTAATGAGCCAATGCAGGTTATTTATGATACTGATGGGGAGAGCTACGATAGTATAATAGCAGATGAATATTCCTTGAATCTTCATTCTGCTTTACCACAGATCATCAGCAAGACTGGAAACCAACATCCTTCCTTTTCAAAAGATGAGAAGGTAAGCAAAGAAGAAATTCCTGAGCAGATTGAAATTAAGGGGCCTTCTCTTGAAAAGGAGGAAGAAATGGAACATACCCCTGCTCAAGAATACATAGATCTGTTCACAGAGCTCAGCACATCAGAGCAGAATATATCAGAGCTCCAAGAGGACAGCACTGCCATATATGATGAGTCCTCTGGTCCAGAAGATGAAGAAGTTGAGGGAGATTCTCTTTCTCAAGAGAGTCTTATTCTTGATCTAGTGGAAGAAGAGGAAATCCTGGTTGAATCCTGCCTTCCAGATGCTCATAACCAGGTATCATTTCATGATCCTTATGTTCATTTCCTGCACACATTTGAAGAAGGATCAAGGGTCTTTTTGAGCATCATGTTGCAAACAGAAAGAAAATTTTTCAAAGCTGCTATTATGGAACAAAAAGAGTGGGAGCTTCCCTACCTATCCAGCCTGTTCAAGGAGTTGAGCAAGAGAGACCAGTCATGGGACCACTTGATGGACTGGTTGCATTGGAAAAAAATGTTTGTAAGCTAGGCTGTAAATTTTCTAGTTAGAGTAGGGTAGGTAGGAAAAGCTCAATAAAGCTCAGTCTCTGAGCATGTAGTTAGTTGTTTTTAAATTTCTACAAAGTCTTGCAAGCCAGACAGTCCAATCCTAGCTTGTTTATTTTTCAATTTCTGTCTTAGAATGTAGAGAAGAAATCTGCTAGACAGTCTAATCCTAGCAGATAGTAGTTTAGGTAGAGAAACTATGAGGCCAACAGTCTAATCTGGCCTCATGGAGTAATAAGGGTAGAAATAGAATAGGTTTATTTTCTGTCTATAAAAATAAAATGATGTAAAGGGCCTGCTAGTTCAAATGCACCCTAGAAGAAAAAATGCTAGGATTGTAGGATGGGTAGGTAGATTGTTTGGGAATTTTTCTATTGATCTATCATGTTTGTGGCAGCTGGAAATCAAAGAAGAAAGATGGCTCAAGGTACCAAGCATCTGGCCTACTCCAAATATTTATTCTCTGAATTCTTGACTCCTTCAAGAAGAAGCCATCCCCATGTGGAGCCACTGTTAGCCCCCTATAAATTTTTGAAAGCAAACAAGGGGCTAAATTGTTTTTTAGCCTTCAAGGAATGCATTTCCTCTGAAAACGCATCATCCTTGAAGCCTCCTTGTGCCTTGTGTCCTTTGATGAAATCCCCTCTGTAGATTCCCATTATAAAGCCTCACTGATGATGATAAATTGTGCTCCTAAAGGCCTTTATTTGCCCCTTGTACCTCTGCAGACTTCTCCATTTCATCCCTTTTTTCTCATTGTCAAAATTCCCCTCTTACCCTCTAAATCCTCCCAAAATCCCCTATAAATCCTACACATACCCCTAGTTTGGCCTATTCTCCCCTTATTCCCTCTATCGTTATCCAATTCTGCCCTCAAAATTGCATTAAAATGGGCCGAATAACCATATTGTTCATGTGTATGGTTTTAGCACCCTTGGCCAGCCCCAGAACCATTTCCCTCCACATGACCAGCGCCAAAGGCCAGGTTCTAAGGCATAAAAGTGCTTATCGGAATTATATATCGGGAACATTTCAGATCGTCGATTTGTGTAGATCGGATGGTCATCGCGATCCCCACAACGTTCATCACTCAACTCTTTCATTGCCCGTTCATCACATCTCCACCATTAATTTACCCACCTCGGTGGTCCTCACGCCAACATGCCCCGTTCAAAAACCGCCTGTATCTATCGCACCGCTTTCTGAGGGCTGGCGGTATTTTTCCATTCGACAACGATTCCACTCACCGCCTGACGCGTGTCACGCGCACTGTTTGAAAACCACCTCCCTATCGCGCGTTATCATTCGGCAGAAAAATCGACGCGATATGCACATGCGTTGTCCGATCTAGAACTTCCCATCCAACGATGATCGTGCTGCGAAGCTGCACGGGGAATAATCCAAGGAAAATCGTACCCCTGGCCCACCATCTGTCGCCCTCCCGATGCATTTTCAACTGTCGATCTCATCCTGAGATCGGACGGTCTAGATTCAATGCACGACCCGCCGTTGACCACATCCCGCCACATCACCATTCCACATGTTTTCATTGCTTGTTCATCCGTCCTCCTATATAATTCATTCAAAGGGAAAATTTTAATGTTTTGCGTTAAATTTTCCACCTCACCGTCCTCCAAAGCGTCTCTCGCTGATCCACCGTGTTCCTCCACTAAATCCTCTGCATTCATCGTCTCCACCCATGCCACGTTTCCATTTCCTATAGTAATCCACGCCACCCCTCCCATGCATGTTTTTATTAACGATTTTTCATGTTTTTCAGGGTTACGGGCGGTGAAATCCGCCATGATGCACAATCTCTGTTACAGTGACAGAGAACGCAGGAAAGGACCATTTTTAGGAGCTGAAATTATGAAGAAATGCTTGGGAAGGTGCCACGACAAGACTTTCATTAAAGGAATAGGTTTAAACCCTGTAAAAACTTCCGCAGAGCCATTAAAGCGCAATGTTCACTGGCAGAGACTGGAATGGAGTAGCAAAAGAGTATCAGCAGGAAAACAGAAAGTTTAGGGCCTGTAATTGCATATTTTGAGCCTTAATCCGATAATTTAAAGGCAGAGTACCAAATCAAAGACATCATGGATCGATCAGAAGGTCCTAGGGCACATAAAACAACGCCAACAGGGTTTCACCATCAGCAGAATGTTCTTTCCCGTGAAAGGACGAAGTGCCCATGCAGTTTTCATTTTATGCCATGTTCTAGAGGAGTTTTCTTCCCTAACAACAGTCCTGATGCTATTGGAGCATTTGATATGTAGTATGGAAGAATTCACAGCCATTTATTTACCTTTTTTTTTGTTCACCAAAGTACTACAGAGTACTGCAGCCAAATTACATCAGAGACATATCGGAGTAAATGGGAGCCTGAAGAAGACCACTCTTTCACCCAAAGAGTGCCATAGATAAATGCGCAGAATTTAAACAGAATGGGCTTCGACCCTCTTTCTTTCTGAGTTTTAATGCTTCATTTAGTTTTCCACCTACCTTCTCTGCTCCACTTGAGCTATAAATTCATGGATAAAATCATTGTAAAGGTTGTTGATCGGTTATTAGAGAAATTATAAGCTATTTCTTTTGAGACATAGTCTCTGTGTAAAGTTGTAAGATAGGTTGAAGAAGATGTTTTCAGACTGAATATCCAGCTATTGGTAATGTTGTACTTGACTGGTGTTGCTCCTTAATATGACAAGCACATTTATTTGGATCATGATCTAATGCAGCGGTGATGTTTTGTTATCTCTGTATTTGTTTTTAACTTGCAGTTCATTTCATTTCATTTCTACTGGCTCGCATCAGAAATCTGGCATAGGATTTACCCTTGTTAGGTACCCTATGTTTCTGCTCTCCTTGCCTTCAATGTTTTCTACTAAATGTGTTATCTAAGGGTTCATTTCAGTTAATTTAACTAGTGTAGTGGATTTCATTGCCTGCTAGCTGATGTATGAATTAAATGAATCTATTCTTAGATGTTCTTGTTAGGATTTAATTGAACGAATTAGGAACACTGGGAGGTCTAGAACTCTGTCTCTATCTCACTAGGATCCTTTCAATTGATTGAACCTTTCTAAGATCCCTCAAGCTGGAGGTCGAAGCATTGAGAGTTCAAAGTCTCTCTCTGATCTCAGGTCTTTAACTTTGTGTTATAAATCTTTATTGTCTCCTCCTCCCTTACCATTTCATGTCACACTATCATATTTAAGATCCAATGCTTTAGATGACTAGCCCAACTGAAAGCCTGCGCATTGAATAGAAAGTAAACCCTTTCCTGACTCCATTGCACAATGGTCTTTATGTTCCCTGGAGTATCTCTCCTTTGCCTAAAATCCTCTTTGTTCATCCTTGTCTTATATCGAACCTTTATTTCCTGATTCCCAACAACCAAAAAAACAATCAAACAAACAAACTTCAAGCCTTATAACTAGCCTAATATCTTAACACTAAGCTTCAAAGACGTAAAACCTTTGCTTATATAGAGAGATCCATCTCTGGACCCAGGAGGGCTAGATCCTGAGGTCTGAAAGTGGTTCTGATGTTGTCTCATCTTTTGGTCTTGCCAATCTGGCAAAAACATGGGAACCCCAATAGGTCCAACAAGAAGTTGAAGACTCTTTCTTTATCTTCATGTGAAGAAGAGTATATAGCAGCCAAAGAAGGAGCTAAAGAAGCATTTGGTTATGACATGTTCTTACCAAGCTTGGTTTGGTTCTGAAATCATCCACCATGTTGAAATGTCACAATCAGGGTGCAATTCAGCTTTCTTACAATCCGATATATCACTCCAAAACAAAGAATCTTGACCTTGATGCTCATTATATTTGAGGTCTTGTCGCCAGTGGTATTATTTCTCTCGAGTATTGTCCTACCAAGTAGGAGGAAACCAATATCTTCACCAAATCCTTGACAGAAGCGAAGTATGTGTATCTTCGTTCTTTGCTTGGGATGAGGGAAGTTGTCATCAAGGGGGATTAGTAATGACTCTTTCTTTCCTTAGTTTTAGGTAGTGTTAGGATGGGCCCTTGTCCCAGCCATTATTAAGGGGGAGTGTTGAAATATATTATATTCCTTGGAAGGTAATAATGTCTTTGTATTATGTCGGAAGAAGAATACAATCTTATGTAAAAGAGTAACACATTATATCCCATATTCATTATGACATAGTATACTCTTGTACCCATTTATTGTATAGAGAGGTGTTATTTTGGAGAATTATATTATCCCACATTGAATATGTGAGAGTAATTCCTCCAAATCTCTGGGTATATAATAGGGTCAAGGGAGATTTTATGATCATCATCACATCTTATCTTGTGTTCATACTATTATTTGTATCGGGTTATTTGTAGTTTCTCTCTTTGTAATATTGCAGGAGATTTTTGGAGATAATAGAAGACAACCTTCCCGTGGATGTAGCCCAATTGGGTGAACCACGTATATTTGTTGTATTCTTTTCACTTGTTCTCTTTTTGTTCTTATTTATATCTTGAGATGTTGTTGGGTTGTCCTTCCTTTCACCTAGAATAAACAATTAAAACATCATGAAAATAGTAATTTATGGTTGTTGAGATTGCAAGAAGATTATGAGATTAGTGGAAAGAAGTCTCCTTCACTAAGTGGGCCCGCAGGCTATTTTTGGCGCAAAGTCTATTTTTAGACATATGGATCATATTCTATGAGTTGCAGGATGCTAATATTCAGGGATGGTTGGTCAGGCTGGAAAAATAGATGGACTTCTATTTTTATTATTAATGTATGAATCTATTTTTGTGATTTCAAATTTAAAAATAGACAGGTCGAACATTGGTTAGCTCTTAATAATATTTCGACTATAAACATTATATTATTTTTCCTCTTTTAGAGCACTTCATTTAAGTATAATACTCGGGCAATAAAAGAGCTGGACAAAGAAGGAATTATGCTATTCCTAAGGGTTAAGTGGAGCTATTGCATGGATACTTCAGTTAGAACTCATGTGACAAAGTTTGGTGGAGTTGATTGAGGAGTTAATGGAGTTGTGTTTATTTTAACTAATCTAAACATAGTTGAGCTAGTTGTATTTAGTCTAACTTATTAATACACTAGCGATGAGTGGTGTGAATTAATTATTAATTAATTCACTAATTATAAAATCATTAATAAACTAAAGAATACATCAGTTAACTTCAGTGCATGGACAGTTTCAGTGGAGACCAGCTAAGAGATAGGTGAAAGAGCAGGTTAACTATCAGTTGTGACTATACAGTTGCATGTTTGCAACATCCAGTGATTGGAGAAGCCAATGAGGATTGCACAGTACAATCCATGTGTTTTGAAGTTATTTATGAGCCATTCTACAGCATTGATTACAAAATAGAGTTTGGCTATCAGGTGGTAGAGATTGGAGGATGTGTTTTGCTAGATCTAGCTTGATTAGTGTGTAGAAATTGGAGGTTGTGTTGAGAGCTTGTGAGGAGCTTTGTACAATGATTGTTACATAATCTATATGACATATAATATATAGATAGTTGGGGTTTTCATCTTTAAGCTTTCCCATGAAATATTGTGTTCATATGTGCGATTTTTTATGGTTTTAATGTGCGCATGCAATTGATTTTATTTCCGCATGTAATGACCAATGGTAGAAGAGATTTTGTATTGTGAATGAAGATAAAATAGTGTGTGTTCAGGAGAATATCGGTGGATAACATATAAGTTATTCAAATTTATACATGGTATCAGAGCAATATTGATCATTGGAGAAATTGCAAAACATTGAAGCGGTTGAGTTTTGAGCTGGTGGAATTCGAGTTTGCAGTAGTGTTTTCTTGGTGTCCAAGTTGGGATGTCTTTCAAAAAATTGTGATTGGAGTATGCCCTTGAGGGCAGCTCAAATTATATTGCATGGAAGGACAGGATGGAGGTGGTGCTGGATGAAAATGGGTTGAAGGAGTTCATAGATGCAGAAATTGCAAAACCTACTTCTAGCGATGCTACCGCACTTGACGCATGGCAAAAGAAGATAGAAAAGTGTCGAAGGATTTTGTTGGAAGGTGTAAAGGATCACATTGTATCCAGCCTTCATGGTAAGGCTTCTTCATTCTTGATGTGGAAAATTTTGACAGATTTATTTCAAAGCAAGAGCGACCAGAGGAAGTTGGCGCTCAAGGATAAACTCAGAAACATAAAAATGGAGAAAGGCGACAGTATTCCCAAGTACCTCATGAAGTTTTTCCAATGCAGGGATGAGCTAGGAAGTGTGGGGGTGACTGTTGATGATGAGGACTTGGTTAGCTTGGCTCTCCTTGGGCTTCCGAAGAGTTGGCATTCCTATCAGGACTCTGTCAATGGTCTGGAGAAATTTCCAGGATGGGAGTGACTTTGGTCGGATCTTGTGCAAGAGGAGATAAGGCGAAGTACCAGGGACGGATCTTCATCAAAGAACTCTGATGAAGAAAATTTTGCTTTGGCTACCAAAGCAAAGAAGGGGAAGAGTAGGAAGCATGCTTCTCAATCCAGTGTGAAAGGCAAGAAGTAGGACATGTCCAAGGTGAAGTGCTTTCACTGTCACCAACACAGACATTACGCCACTAGTTGTCCACAGAAGAAGAAAAATAAGCAGGCTGCTGGATCTGCAACTGGAGAGGCCTTAGCCTCCCAGTTTGAGCTGGATTTTTTGTTGATCGCATGCTTGGTCTCAAGTGTGATGGGTTCAGTTTGGTTTCTTGACAGTGGTGCATCTTTTCACATGACAGGAGATTGAGATTTGTTTACTAATCTCGATGAGAAAGATCTTGGAGTGCACATCGAGATGGGCGATGATGGTAGATACAGTGCAACCGATATCGGTACCATTTATTTTGAGAGGGAGTCTGGTAAACCCTTCATATTGAAGGAAGTGATGCATATTCCGGGATTGAAGAAGAATCTTATCTATGTGTCGATGTTAGAAGACAAGGGATATGATGTTGTCTTTAGCGAGGGAAAGGCTTTCCTGCGCAGTAAGGCAATAGGTGAGACCCAGAGGATAGGGGTTCAAGTTAAGAACCTTTATCAATTTCAAGTAGATGGCTGCGCAACAATGGCAGGCAAGGCAGAAGGAGTGGTGAGCTGGGATGATGGCGAGTTGTGGCACTAGAGATTGGGCCACTTTCACCATGGAGCTTTGAAGATACTACAGCAGATTTCTATTGGGCTTCCTAAGGGTACTCTTGTGCAGTCAGATCAGTGCAAGGGATCTACCTTGGGAAAATTTGTGAAAGCCACCTTTCACAAGAAGGATAGTCATGCCACGACGATCCTTGAGAGAATTCACACAGACGTGTGTGGACCTTTCTCAGTAGCTTCGACAGCAAATCATAGGTACTATGTGATATTTGTTGATGATTTTTCTCGGAAGTGCTGGATCTTCTTCATGCAAAAGAAGAGCGAGACATACTCAAAGTTCTGTGAGATCAAGGCACTGGTTGAGAAAGAATCGGGGAAGCAGGTGAAGGCTCTTAGGAGCGACAATGGTGGTGAATTCATCTCTAGCAATTTAAAAGGAATTTTGCAGCGCAGAAGGAATTTGAAGAGATTTCATAGCACCTCATAACCCACAGCAAAATTGGGTTGCTGAGCGGAAGAAAAAAACGATCGTGGGTGCTGCATTGGCGATGTTGCATGATCAGGGCCTTCCCATACACTTGTGGGCTGAGGCATACAATACTGCAGTATATGTGCAAAACCATTTTCCTCACAGGATACTTGGCATGAGTACACCCGAGGAGGCATTTTCTGGTAAGAGGCCTGATATTTCCCACTTGAGGATTTTTGGTTCACCTGTTTACATTCATGTGATGAAGGATGCCACGAAGAAGCTGAAGATGATTGCAGAGGTTGGGATATTTGTGGGGTACACTGATACACCCCAAAACTATCATGTGTATTTTCCAGACAGTCGCAAGACTGTTGTGCAACGGGATATCAAATTTCATGAGGAGAAAGCCATGAAGTGTTTGCTTGAGAGGGAGCCACACTTGCATGTAGTGAGGAGCTATTATTTCCTAAGGATGAGTCTCTGGATGTGGATCAACCATAAGAGGAGGTTCATGGAGTGGAAGAGATCACTCATGCAGCGCCAACCATTAGAGGGCGGAAGCGCACTACAAAATCTGAGTGACTGGCTCAAGATGTAGAGAAGGTTGTAGGAGCACCTACATCACAGCGCGGATAGAGACAGTCACCTGATCAGTATACTAGATACATGGCTCTTATGAGCAAGTGTATCGTGATAGAGCCATCCTCTTTCGAGGAAGCTGTGGAGGATCCCGCATGGGTAGATGCCATGGTGGAAGAGTATGATTCGATTGTCAAAAATAGTGCATGGGAGATTGTCCCAAGGTCGAAAGAGAAATCAGTGGTGGGTTCGAGATGGATCTACAAAGTGAAGCAGGTAGCTGACGGGAGTGTGGAGAAGTACAAGGAAATATTTGTTGCCTAAGGCTTCTCACAGATTGAAGGGATCGATTATGAGGAAACCTTTGCACCTGTCGCAAGGTATTCTTCCATATGGACGATTCTTGCTCTCTCAGCGCAGATGGGGTGGCACATTCATCAAATGGATGTGAAGAATGTGCTCCTCAACGGGGTGATTGAGGAGGATGTGTACATAGAGCAGCCCAAAGGTTTCGAGATCTTCAGCAGCAAGTCGCATGTGTGCAGGCTCAAGAGAGTGTTATATGGGTTGAAACAAGCACCTCGTGCTTGGTACACATGGATAGACAGCTATTTCACCAGACTTGGATTCTCCAAGAGTGAGGTGGATCTAAACCTATACCAGATTGTGGTGGAGGGTAAGTTGCTGATCATTGTACTTTATGTAGATGATTTCATTTTGACAGGTGATGAGCTATTGATACTCTCATGCAAGGATGATCTTGCAAAAGAGTTTGAGATGAAGGACTTGGGCCTCCTTCATTATTTTCTGGGATTGGAAATTTGGCAGCGCAGTGGTGGACTGTTTGTTTCTCAGGGTAAGTATGCCCGGGAGATACTGGAGAAGTTCAACATGCATGGCTGCAAGCCTGTTGATACTCCTCTTCCTGGTGGGTGGAGGAAGGAGGATGCTACTTCAGCGGAGGTAGTGGATGCCACTGTTTATCGACAGTTGGTGGGGTCGCTTATGTATCTGGTCAATACACGACCCGACATATGCTATGCTATTAACCAGCTTTCACAAGCTATGGTTAAGCCTACCAAGCTCTACCGAAAGGCAGGAAAGCATGTATTGAGATATCTCAGAGGCACATCGGGATATGGATTATGGTACAGACAGTCGGATGAGGTAAAGCTGTGTGGCTTCACGGATGCAGATTGGGCAGGGAGCCCAATGGACAGAAAGAGCACATCTCAAGGGATTTTTAGTATCGGGTCGACAGCAGTTTCTTGGTACAGCAGGAAGCAGAGATCCGTGGCACTCAATTCAGCAGAGGCCGAGTATATGGCAGCGAGTTTGGCTGCATGCGAGGCTATATGGATGAGGAAGATCCTGGTCGGGTTGTTCGGTTCACACTTAGAGCCTACTGTGATTTATTGTGATAATCAAAGTTGCATCAAACTCTCGGTTAATCCAGTATTTCATGATAGATCTAAACACATTGACATCCGGTATCATCATATCAGAGATTGTGTGCAGCGGAAGATCATGTTACTTTCATACATTCCCACGGAGGATCAGGATGCTGATATCTTGACGAAGGCACTCACCAGGAGCAAATTCGAATACCACAGAGGCATGATAGGGGTGGCAGATAATCCTTATCTTGTTGAGAGGGAGTGTTGAGATTGCAACAAGATGATGAGCTTAGTGGAAAGAAGTCGCCTTCACTAAGTGGGCCCGCAGGCTATTTTTGGCGCAAAGTCTATTTTTAGACATATGGATCATGTTCTATGAGTCGCAGGATGCTATTTGTGGATGGTTGATCAAGTTGGAAAAATATATGGACTTCTATTTTTAGACATATTGGGCGGAATCTATTTTTAGATTGCCATTCTAAAAATAGATATGTCGAATATTATTAGCTCTTAATAATATTTGGACTCTAAACATTATCTTATTCTCTTGGAGCACTTCAGTTAAGTGCACAGATGTGGCACAGGAGCTGACAGAAGGAATTACGCTATTCCTGAGGGTTATGTGGAGCTATTGGATGGATACTTCAGTTAGAACTCATGTGACAGAGTTTGGTGGAGTTGATTGAGGAAGTTAGTGGAGTTGTATTCAGTTTAACTAATCTAAACATAGTTGAGCTATTTGTATCCAGTTTAACTAATTGATACAATTAGTGAGAGTGTGTGAATTAATTATTAATTAATTCACTAATTATAAACTCATTAATCAACTAAAGAATGCATCAGTTAACTTCAGTGCATGGACAGTTTCAGTGGAGACCAGTGCAGAGATAGGTGAAAGAGCAGGTTAACTATCAGTTGTGACTATACTGTTGCATATTTGCAACAACCAGTGATTGGAGAAGCCAATGAGGATTGCGCAGTACAAGCCAGGTGGTTCAAGTTATTTAATGAGCCATCCTACAACATTGATTACACAATAGAGGCTGGCTATCAGGTGGCAGAGATTGGAGCATGTGTTTTGCTAGATCTAGCTTGATTAGTGTGTAGCAATTGGAGGTTGTGCTGAGAGCTTGTGACGAGTTTTGTACAATGATTGTTACATGATCTCTATGACATATAATATACAGATAGTTGGGGTTTTCAGCTTTAAGCTTTCCCATGAAATACTGTGTTCATATGTGTGATTGTTTATGGTTTTAATGTGCGCATGAAATTGATTTTATTTCCGCATGTAATGATCAATGGTAGAAGAGATTTTGTATTGTGCATGAAGATAAAATAGTGTGTGATCAGGAGAATCTCGGTGGATAACATATCAGTTATTCAACTTTCTACACTGGCATCCACAACACACACCAGCACACATTGATTATGAAATAATTAATAAATTTTAAAAAATAAATAAATTTAAATTTAAATTTAACATCAATAGTAACAAGTCTCTTTCACATCTCATCTACTACACCTAGTTTTGGCTTTAACATTTTTACATAGATTTTAAGCCAAAGGCTAATATTTTTTCCAAAATGTTGAGATTCAACAAGAAAATTTCAACACCCACGCCTAGTGCATTAAGCACCTACACTAGGGTGGGGCCCACAGTGTTATTTTTGGGTGCATGTCTATTTTAGTTATCCGTTAATTAAGATGGACAATAAACTGTAATATATTATCAATGATGACTTGAAATGGTTAACTGAGAGTGATAAACTCAGTTAGCTAGTGGATTTCAAGTTAGAGGTAGTTGGTGAGGCATGCAGAGTAATTATAGTTGTAATAGAGTTCAAAGTGTAGTGGTGCTTTAGTTAATGTAGGTTGTAATCATTTTAACTCAGTTAAGTGAGTTAAACTTAATTGTGCTAGTTTTAGTTGAAGATACACTAGTGAGAGATCAATTGAATTAAATATTAACTAATTCACAATCAATGATATCACATGCAACTGAGGATTTACTATTATTAGCTGCATGCATGTCAGATCCAGTGGAGACCTAGTTGAGATCTAGGTGAAAGTGAATTTGACTATCAGTCGTAGGATTACTGGGTTGCACACATGTAACCAAACACCCATTGGAGTGCCCATGATACTTGCATAGTCAAGGAAGGCCATAATTCCTATATTTTATGGATTTCATTCATCAGGGATTGCGCAAGAAAGGGAGGCTGCATGGAGGCAGTAAATTGGCTAAGTATTGGTCATTTTTTGTATGACAATGTGACACAATTAGCTTAGTACTGGAGGGATATTGTGAGAATAGTTTTATATGTAATTGTTTCATGATCCATGATAAATATACAATATAATATAGTGGGGTTTTGAGCAATAAGCTTTCCCCAAGAAATTATCTTTGTTGTGTGTGATTTGATTCTTCTTTACTTCATGTGATTGGCGATTGTGTTTTTTTAATTCCGCAAAAGATTTGTAGAAGAGATTCAGATTTAACTTTAGTACATTGTTATATCGGGTGAATCCAAGATATAAATGCATGTTGTATAATTTCTACATGGTATAAGAGCATAGGAAATTGCACAAGTGAAGCAGGAGCTGAGTTTGGGACTGGGATAGAATTCGAATTTTCATAAGACTTTCTTGGTGCTTGTTGAACCGAAGAATTACCCTCTCTTTGACAGATTTTCTCACCTTTTTCCCTCACTTTCTCATAATATCATAGACCCCAATCAATGATAAATTCCAGGTTTTGTCTTAAGGAATGCATTAAAGTTATTGCCATTTTATATTTTCATGTTCTTACTATTTGAATAGATTTTTACAATTTAGCTACAAAACCTAGCCTATTCTGCAACTAACCATGGATTCCATAGCTACTCTCATGGTTTGGAAGGTTCTAGGTGTCAAATGAAGAATTGGGCCACATGGAAGTTTCTAGAATCATCTCCACGTGGATTCTATCTTATTCACTCGGTCAAGATCGATAGAAAACAGGCCTAATATCATGGTCAAGGGTGTGGTCAAAGTACATTATTTGAAAGAAGGACACTCGATTTGCTCTATCATAGAAAATCAAGAGTCAAATAGTCGTATTGCAATTCTATTTTGAATTATCCACCTGTAGCAAGTTTATCTCATAAACAGTTATGTTATTTTCCTTTAAATACCGGTTGTACAGAAACGAGAAGATAGTTCAGAAATTAAGTCTTAAGTTTAAGATTTTTTCTGATACTCTGTATTAAGACTTCATTCTATCATAATACAAATTTCGTGTTTCCAATGATTGTTTAAGTGAATCTTTAACCATCTAGCAGTTCAACCAAATCAATTGCAGAGGGCCCCTGCACTCAAGGAGGTTTTTCATTTGTTGTTTTTAGTTCAATTTCCATTACTCTATTTTTAGAAAATCTGTTTTCTAAATAGGTTAATGTTTCCTTCCAGTTTTTTATCAATAGCATAACATTAAATCACAACTATGCAGTCTTGTTCTTCTAAAATATTTTGTGAAGATAGATAACTCTGTTTTCAAATTGAATTAGGAGTGAAGTAATAAGAATACACAGTTGCCTAGTTTTCTTACTATTTTTTCATTCATTTTCTTAGAATAGAATTGTCAATTAACTGTGCCAATGGATGTTTTCAAAAGCCATTTCAAGATGATGATCCTAAACTAAATGGTTGAATGTCTATTTCATACAGTGATTGAATTTACTCTGCACATTGTTATTTGCTTTCTAGGAACTTAGAAACTAAGGCATAATTGACTTCTTACACAACACCTCAAGAGGGTAATACTTCACATTGAATGTTGGAGAAAGTCAAATATACATTAGTTGTTTATAGTGAGTTTTACATTCTTTCACATTTTTCTTTCATATTCTCACTCAGCTGCATCAATAATATTCCTAATGGTCATTCCAAAGAGATTGATTTAATCATATTTCAATATTGAATGATTAAATGTTTAATGAATGAAATTGTTGAGTTACCTTCTGCATACTTGGTTTTCTAGATCATTATGTATAATTGGTTACTTAACACTATCTCAAGAATATCACACTTCATAATTGAATGTTGGAGTAGCTAAATATACATTAGATGTTTTCCTTTGCATCCTTTGCTTACTGTTCTAGGACATTATAATTTAAATTATAGAAATTTTCTTACACATCATCTCAAGAAGGTCATACTTCATTATTGAATGTTGGAGTAACCAGAAGTACATTAGTTATTTTCATTTTCTGCTTTTAATTAAGACAAGCACTGCAATTTCAATCTTAGTTTTTAGGATTAGATCCATGGAATAGGACTAATGATAGTATAATATAGATGCTCTGTTTTCCAAATTAGGTTCTAACTAGCTAATAGTTTTTGGTTTATTTTTATGAAAATTAGATTAACTTAGGAACACTTCCTTTTCTTCCTTCTTAAAATTCATTAGATTCATTTAAAATATTTTTATAGTTTTAGATTGAACATTCTTAGACATCAAAGAACAGAAACCCCCCAAAAACAACATAAAATACAAACAAAGAAGTAAGAAGTAGGTTAACTAAGTACATACATTGCATCACACTTCATCAGTTTACAAACCTCGATTGATAATTAATGCAAGAAATTTAAGAAATTAAATTTACTAAACATTTTGGTGCCATTTCTAGGGAAGTGTAATTAGGATACCTCATTTCTTACATCTCAAAAAAATGATATGCGTAGAGAAAGGGACTCTAGGGGAATATTCATAGCTAGAGGTAGGAGTTTAATCCCTACAACACCACTCACTCCACGAAGACTAACAAGTGATACACCTCCATATCAAACTCATATTCCATATTTTACTAGCCATAGACTTCTTGAAGTTCTAAGGTCAGAAATCCAACTAGGAGGATCTCCTACTTCATCCACTGAGGCAGTCTATGAGGAAGAAGATCCTAGATCTCCAACAGAAGGACTAATGTTTTTCACCTCTACAAGAGAAAACATTTTAGCTGAAGAATTAGATATTACTAGTGGACAGGAAGAGGAAGAACTAGAAGAAGAGCAGCTAACCTTAGATTTTAAATCTTATAACAGCTCTGAATAATCTATAATGGCAGGAAGAGGAGAAGAAGGGGAAGGAGAAGGAGAAATTCTAAATGGAGAAAATGTAATATCTGGAGGAGGAGATAGAGGTAGATGTAGAGGAGGAGATAGAGGGAGAGGTAGAGGAAATGTAGAAGGAGGCAGGAGAAATAAAGTAATTGAGAGTTATTTTGGATTCCCTATAGTTAATGAAGATACAAATGCCACAATAAAAAATATCTCACCTTCTGTCCTCCCAAAATTTCATGGATTAAAAAGTGAAGACCCTGAAACCTTTTTGTTTGAATTTTAAGTCTTGTGTGGAACTTATGATTATTTACAAGACTCTCAAAAACTCAAATTTTTTCCTTCAATATTAAAAGGAGCAGCTCTAAAATGGTTCATGAGTTTAATCACTTGTTCTATTAGAACATAGAATGATATGAAGAGAGCATTTTTAGAAAGGTATTTGGATTATTTAATACCTATAAATCACAAGGATGAAGTGTTTAAAATAATGCAAAGAGGGGATGAAAATTTGGAGGATTTAATTGAAAGATTCAACTATAACATAAAAAGAGCAAAAATGGATAATTTAGATCAAGACTCTTTAAAATCTCTTTTGTTGATATCCATTAGAGATGAGTGGATAGACATCCTTAACATGATGGGGAAGGGGTACATCTCTCAACTCCCATTACCTGACATTGGGGAATTATGTATTCATCTCTCAAGAGGAAAAACAAAAACTGGGAAAGGTCCAAGAGATCCTTCTCTTGCTAGTGTAAATAGATTTGCAACTGGAACAGTGAGTAGGGAAGAAATTGGAAACATGCTCAATGAATTTAAACCAGACATTTTAGGGAGTCTTAGTGAACAAATAGACACCCTTAAATTACAAAAAAAATATAAAGTCGAGACTAATGCTTTAGCTATTTTCTGTCCCAAATTCAGAAAGAAGTATGCTTTAAGAGAATGTCCTCTTGATGCAAAAGTCATAAAGACTGTATGATTTGTTCAGAAATTCATGAGACTAAGAGTTTTCCTTCGATTCTTGGTCTTAAGGTTGTTTTTCAAGAAGAAACAACTCCAAATCCAACATAATCTCTTTTCTTTGTCTCTAGAAGACCATGGCAGGGGCCACAAACTCAAACTCTTAATAACCAAATGTATACTCAGCCCTCACCAAACTGGAATTCTTGGCAGCAACCTTGGCCTCAATCTCGATCTCAATCTCAACCTTGGGCTCAAGGAATGAAAAATCCCTATGGAACATTCTCTCAATACTATCAATATCCTCCATCATATCCAAACTATCCTCCCCAATAAATTCATCAACAAAATCAACAACCCCAACTCCAAAACCAAAACCAAAATCCACAAATCTCACTACCATTCCCTCAGAGACAAAATCAGCTACCTGCCCAACCATTACCAAACCCCAAAAATAAAAATCCTCAGAATACCTATATGATAAAAGGACAAAAATTTCCAACCTACATGATTATTTTTCTAGATCTTAATGATGTCCAACTTAGATTTGGTAGGATATTAGAAAAGAAAAAGCCTTCTGTAGTCATTCAAGAAGAAAATTCTGAGGAAGATTCTCTACAACCCAATAAAATTTTTGAAGAAGGAACATCTATTCAAAACCAAAATTCTGAAAATGAAAAACAAAAAGAACTAATAAACTCAACTCTTATCATAGAGAAACAATCAGTATCTACTTCTACACCTCCTTTTCCTGAAATATTACAAGTTGATAGAGGGGTATAAAAGCATATTATGTTTCCTAATTATGATTTTCTAGATGAATTAAAAAAAATTTGTATCAAAATCCCTTTATTACAAGCCATTAAGGAGATTCCAATTCTAGCTAAAACAATAAAGGAGTTTAGTATGAAGAAACGGGGAAGAAAAATAAAAAGAATTCAGCTTGTAGGAAAAATAATAGACATAATGATGGGAAAAATTTCCATTCAAAAATATTTAGATCCAATAAGTCCAGTTGTAAAAACACATATCAATGGAGTTGAAATTCCAAATACATTGATTGATTTAGGAGCAGCAATAAACATCATGAGCAAACAAACCATGGAACAACTCAAGCTTCCTAATATTCTTTATACACCTACATTACTGCAATCAGTAGATAGATCTGTAATCAAGTCAGATGGTGTGTTAGAAGATATTTCATTTTACTTAGATTCTTGGGAGTACTCTATTGATTTTATGATCTTAACCCCTAAGAACAATCTAGGAGGGCATCCACTTATATTAGAAAGACCGTGGTTGGCTACAGTTGATGCTTTCATTAGCTGTAGATTTGGTGACATGTATATTTCTGATGGTAACTCAACCAAGAAATTCACTTTATATCCTCCAGTAATAACAATCACAAATATAGATGACAAATAATGGATTGATGATGAAAATGATATACAACCTGTCTTTACTATTTCAACCATTAGTGAAGATAGTCAAATCTTAAATTCAATAGAAAATTTTGAATTATCCCTATAATATGAACGTGATCAATTTCAAGAAAAAAACAATATGGAATATTTGTCATATAGGCAAATGTCTCTTTATTATATGGAAGAGTTTGGCAGCTCTATAGTTGAAATCTTTCCAGGGAAAACTTTAAACATAAACAATAAATTGGAAAAATTACAACAGGAAAAGCTAATCAAAACATTACAACAACATTCTTCTTCATATGCATGGGAATACACTAACATGAAAGGAATTAGTCCTAAGACTTGTATACATCACATCTAAATTGAGGAAAATTGTAAACCTATCATACAACCTCAAAGAAGGATGAATCCAAATCTTAAGGAAATTGTGAAAGAGGAGTTGCAAAAGTTGCTAAATGTAAACTTTATTTACCCAATTTCAAACAGTCAGTGGGTTTCCCCTTTAGTTATTGTGCCTAAAAATAATGGTAAATGGAGGGTGTGCATTAATTATCGAGAATTGAATAAAGCTACCGTAAGAGATAATTTTCCTTTACCCTTTATAGATCAAGTGTTGGATACATTAGCAAGTAAGAATTATTTCTCATTCTTGGATGGTTTTAGTGGTTACAATAAAATTCAGGTAGCACCTGAAGATCAAGATAAGACCACATTCACCTGTCCATGGGAGACTTATTCCTACTGAGTACTTCCTTTTGAATTTTGCAATGTACTTGAAACATTCCAAAGGGAAGTACTAGGAATTATTTCTGATCTAATACATGATTGTGTAGAAGTGTATATGGATTAATTTACAGTTTATGGTAATACCTTTGAAGACGCTTTAGAAAATTTGGAAAAGGTTCTTAAAATACGTAAGGAAGAAAACCTTTCAGTAAGCCATGAAAAATGTTTCATGATGTTTACAGAAGGGATTGTTTTAGGACATCACATTTCAGGAGATGGAATTAAAGTTGATAAATCTTAAGTTGAAGTCATCTCCAAACTATCAATTCCAAGTTGCCAAAAGGATGTTAGAATTTTTCTAGGATTCACAGGATATTATAGAATATTTATAGAAAATTTCACCAAAATACCATCCCCACTCTTCAAACTACTCACCAAAGATTGTGAATTCAGTTGGAATCTTGATTGCCAGTTAGCAATTGAGACTTTAAAAGCTAAAATTTCTGAAGCACCCATCTTAAGAGGTCCAAATTGGAAACTTCCTTTTCACATTTCAACATATGCTTCAGATATAGCTCTAGGAGTTGTATTAGGACAAAAATATTTGATCTCTTATGCCATCTATTACACAAGTAAGAATTTGACTCTCACATAGTTAAATTACACTGTAACTGAAAATGAATTCTTAGTTTTTGTTCATGTTATCAACAAACTTAGACATTATATAATAGGCTATGAAACCTTTGTTCATACAGATCACTCTACAATTAGATACTTAATGAATAAATCTATTACTAATGGAAAAGTTACAAGATGTTTATTACTCCTACAAGAATTCAACATTATTGTTCTAGACTGGCCTGGAAAACAAAACACAGTTGTTGATTACTTGTCTAGAATTCAAAATATCAAAGATGACACTCCAATTGAAGATAATTTTCCTGATGAATATCTTTTTGCAATAACTACTCAGACTCCTTGTTTTGCAGATATTTCCAATTACTTAGTTACAAGAAAATTACCTTCACATTTGCTTTCTAGAGAGAAAAGAAAAATCATTCAAGTAAGTGAAAGATACTCATGGATTACTAATGAATTGTATAATATATGTCCATATCTAATTATCACAATATGTGTTCGAGAAGATGAAATGCCTAAAATTATTAAAGCATGTCATGATGAACCCTGTGGTGGACACTTTGCTGACAAGAGGACAACCTATAAATCCTTCATTTAGGATATTATTGGCCCTCCATCTTCAGAGATGCCAAATAATATTTCAAAAGGTGTGATAGCTTCCAAAGGGTAGGGAAACCTGCTCCATCAAATGAAATTCCATTACAACCTCAGGTACTCATAGATCCTTTTGAAAAATGGACCTTAGATTTTGTTGGACTTATCAATCCTCCATCTAAACAAAAGTATTATATTTTGGTACGCACTTATTATGTCACTAAATGGGTAGAAGCTAAAGAATTAATTTTTGCTAATGAGAGATTTGTAGTTAATTTTTTAGGATATCTTTACTCGTTTTGGTGTTTCAAGAGAAATTGTGACATATCAGGGACCTCATTTTACATCTAAAGTGGTGACAAGGCTCGTGGAATATTACAAGATCAAGCACAGAAAGTATACTCCTTATCATCCACAGGAAAATGGTCAAGTTGAACCTACCAATAACGTGATTGAAGGAATTCTCACTAAGGTTGTACATCTACACAGGAAAAGATTGGGAAAAAAGGCTTCCTGAAGCCTTATGGGCCTACATAAATACATGGAGAAATGAAATATGACATACTCCCTATGAACTTGTTTATGGAAAACAAGTCTTGTTCCCTATAGAGTTTCAGATTCGAACCTTAAAGATGGCAGTCCAATTGGGACTTGATTTATCAGAAGCACAGAAACATAGATTGGAGAAACTCAATGATCTAGATGAAATCAGGAAAGATGCAGTTCAAAGAACTAGTATATTCCAACAACAAAGGGCTAAATGGCATGATAAGTATATCAAGGAGAAGAATTTTCAAGCAGGGGATTGGGCACTTTTGTTCGATTCAAAATTCAAAGATTTTCAAGGAAAGTTTCAGACTCATTGGCTTGGGCCATATGAGATTGAAAAAGTCTTTGATAATGGAGCAGTGAAGATAAGGAAAATATATGAAGAAAAGGTACCTCTTCTTGTGAATGGTCATTGGTTGAAGATATATCATATGCCAATTTCAAGAGAGGATTTTATCAAGATTTTCCTAGATAATACTGATATGAAGTTGGTGAAGCAAAATTCTTCTTCTTCACTAACTTAGCTTTTATTTTTCCTATATATAAATAATAATAATAATATAATTTATATATATATATATATATATATATAAAGTATATAAGTATGAAAACCAATCAATGATTGGCATACTTATACAGAAAATACAGGGTGAAAATCAGAGATTTCGGACATCCTATATTTTCCATTTATTTTTTGTAATAAGTAGTGACACAAAACTACATTCATTGCAGTTCATAATCTACAAATTCATTTCATTTTACAATTTCATTCCATCTCACTCCACTATCATTCCATTTCACAAGTCATATTCCACTTTCATTCCATTTTCACACTCATTCCATTTCACAAGTCATATTCCACTTTCATTCCATTTTCACACTCATTCCATTTCACAGTCATATTCCATTTTCCATTTCATCTCACATTCATATTCCACAACCATAATTCATTGTTTTTACAAAGTACATTCTACAGCTGACTATATTCTTCCACTGATACATTCTACAGTTAACTATATTATGTAGCTGACTGTATTCTGCAGCTGATTCCATTCTGCAACTAATTTGATTATGCAGCCACATTTTATTCAGCAGTTTTGACACAATTGTAAAACCTACAAACAAATGATGATTGCAAGGAATTGAAATATTATGTTTTGAAGACCAACATGCTAAAACGGTGCCTAAGGATCAATACCAAAGAAAACAACAAACGAAAAGGTTAAGTTCTAAAAGGTAAAGTGAAAAAAACTATTTTAAATAGAAAGGTTAAAACATAAAGCATGTATAATATGGATATTCATATGTTTCCTTGAAAAATCATAATTTGATTTGATTGCAATCTCCATCATACTACATATCAGCCACATACTCTGTATTATGTTGCATAACGGTCCATAATTAACTCCCTCATTGATGATTAATGGTCATGACCTATGACGTGACATACTTTTCTACGTTTCTCCAAAACCCCTGTTAGGAATCTGTAATTTTAGAAGATTGGTGAGAATAGAATTGCAGAAGCAACATTATTTCAACCACTTTGGGATTCTAGTATCTAGCCCTCCTGAATCCGGAGAGGGATCTCTCCAATAAGTGCAAAGATGGATTTGTCTTTGAATTTTGGGGTAATGATATCAGGCTAGTTATGAAGGCCAAGGGTTTGTTTTGTTTTTGGATGGTTGAGCATGATTACTGTTTTGCATGAATGTCTGAATCCCCACAAATCTATCTTCAATCTTCTGTTTTTCCGCGTTCTGCCTTCAACACTGATACTCTTTTAATTGTGTTTTAAATAACACAGTGTCTTGTTGATGTGCAGGCCGCGCAAGGTTCTCAAGGCATCAACGCCCATGAAGCATTGAAGAAACGTGGAATTCGAACCCCGTGAATGGTCTCCTTTGATGAATCAAAGACACGGAAAATGTCATTCCTGGCCTTTGGCCTTTCTTTCGATATAATGGAAAACCATTAATTTCTGCAAAATACAAACAATAATTATAAAATCCTGCGTTTTTTGGTATATTGCTTTCAGAGGGCATGGGGAGCGATTATGGCCATTGGATGGCATCATCCAATGGTAGATATAAGTCAAGAGAAGGTAAAAAGGAGAGCGGGGGGGAAGAATAAAACGGAATGATCTTGGACCGTCCGATTTGGACACGTGGACCGTCCAGATCCAATCAGAGGATCGCAATCAGGGGCAACACTCAAATGGCGCCGATGTAAATTTGCAATGCGATGAAGCGCTGACCGTTGATCTGAGGATCAAATCAATGGTGGGGAATGAATCGGCAGGTTTTGAAGCGGAGGTAAGACTTGTGATCGGAGGGAATGAGGGTCGTTGGATCACGGAAGGCAAAGAGGAGATCAACGGCGAACAACCAATCGGGGATCGACAATCGGGGGTGGAAAATAAATGCGCCCGATGTAAATTTGTGATGCAATGAAGAGCTGATCGTTGATCTGAGGATCAGATCAACAGTGGGGAATGAATCAGAGGCTTGGCCGATCGGAGAGAGTAAACAAATGTATGCGATGGAAAACTCCGATGCGATTTTGTGCGGGACATTGGATCGGCTTACGATCAATGGCGAAGATTGGTTTTAGAACAAACTGGCGAAAAAACCCTTATGATATATGAAAAACCAAAAATAATCCAGAGTCTTAATAATTTCGGGGCAGTATATATATTTTATGGTATGGTGTGGCGCCCGACTGCGGGGCCTTCGGATGTATGGAATGCAAATATACCCAGGGTTATATATATGGAGGCCAATCGCATCGGAACCATCAAGCCCGATCTTTCAATCAACCCATTGAACTTTTCCGATGCGATTATGCTTTGGGACTTAAACTATCGGTCCCAGGCGTAGGTTATATGAATGGAAAGCGGCGGGGGGCGGGGTTCATATATATATGGGACCCAATCACATCGGAACTTTTGATGTGGGTCTTTCAATCAACCCATTGTGAATTTCTCCGATGTGATTGCGCGATCGGGTCTTTTTAATCTAACCATTTTCATTTAACACGTGACTTTGGCACATTAGATCAAAACTTTGGAAAACAGGGTTTTTTGTATTTACAAAGGAAAAAATGGATTGGGCATGGATTTTTCAATGTTTTAAGCACCAAAGGCAGGCCCACTGGTTATATGAAAAAATAATATGATCGTAGGTTGTGAAACAGAGGGCTAATCGCATCGGAACTTTCGAAACATGGCAAAAGACTTGCGCACTTGGATCTTTGTGATGCGATTAAGCGCCTTGTGGGCCTAGCGCCTGGTTCCAAGGTGTGGGCATGTGGGGGAAATGGTTTAAAGACTTATCCAAAGGGGGCTTAAGTCCTTAGTAATAAAAACTTGTTTTTTATGAATTTTTTCAGAGTTTTCAATGGATTTGGGGGTTTCGGTAAGGCTAAAAAGTGAGTTCTCAACCTTGTAAAAAATGATTTTCATGAAGGGAAGAAGAGGGATCATGAAAATAGAGGAGTTTTATGGAGAAAAAGGGGAGCAAAATGAAGGTTAGTTTTGAGTGGAAGAAGGGGGAAAAATGATGATTTTGCAGCAGTTTTTCACTCATGGAAATAGCAGAAATTCTAAGTATAAAATAGGAACAGTAGCAAATGAATATTTTGGACAGAGGCATGAGGCCTTCAAGAGTATTCAAGAGCGAACACTTTTTAGCAATAAAATTTTTTCCTTGAAGGCTCAAAAAGTCTTAGCCACCTTTTGATATAACAAATTTTATAGGTGGCTAACAGTGGCTCCACTTGGGGATGGTGCCTTCTTGAAGGCATCAAGAACTTTAGACTTGCATTCTCTGGGAGGCTAACCTGTGCCACATCCATTGTGTTCTATGGGAGGCTAACCTGTGCCTCATCCATTGGGCTGCCCTTCCTTTCCTAGGATGATCTTGCTTTGAAAACATATTAGCAGCCAAAAAACAATGGTTCTTTCATCAACAAGCTTTCTACCTACCCAATCCTACTGATCTAACATTTTTTCCTCATTAGAGTGCACTTGGATTGGAAAACTCTTTTACAAAATTTTATTCTTTTGAAAGGAGGAAGACTAATCTATTTCTACTTCTTATTTCTCCATGGACTCAGATTAAGCAGTTGAGCCCATATGATTCTCTACCTAATCTACTGTCTGTTGGGATTAAACTATCCAACAAACTTTATTCTCTAAATTCTACAACAGAAATTAAAAAGCATACAAGTCAGGATTAAACAGTCTAACTTGATGTTGGTCTATGGCATAAAAAACAAGCTGCACATAGATCTTATTTCGCAGAAAATTAAAACAAAATGGAAGGCTTAGGATCTGAATATTCAAGAACTTCCTTCATCCTTTATAGCTCTGACTTGACTCTTGTTTGAGTTGTTTAGAACCAGTTTATATTTGTTTCTAACTCAAGAAAATAGAACATATTTGAGTCATCTCTGTTTGGAAACTTAGGTTCATATTTTGAACATGTTTGAACCTTTAATTTCTGTCCTAATCTATCTACTGATAAGCCAAGATTAAACAGTTTGGCAAATCGAATTCACTATCCTATCAGTAGAAAATTTAAAACTAATTAGTGAAGATTAGGTTGTTTGACTAACTAGAAGTGTGTTTTGTAGGAGTGGCATTTAATCTTGCACACTTTCAGATTTGTTTCTCTTTTTGGTATGGGGTTGTACCTTTATTGTTTTGACAATCTGCCCTCTTTTCTTTCTTTCATTGTTTTTGTATTTTTGAACAACAACTAACTACATGCTCATAACTGAGCTTCATTGACATTCCTATCTAACCTATTCTAAACATGGAGTATTTACATATTCATATGATACAAAAGTGCCAATGCAGCCAGCTGAGTAATGTCAAGAAGAAGAAGAAACTCTGGCTGCTTGTCAGAGGTATCCATAGTATATTTTGAAGATTAATCTTCAAAACCAAGACTATCACAGAAGGTGACATCTTTTCATGTCTTTGGCTCTTCCAAACGATCACTGCTTGATAATTTGAGCCAATTGGTATTTCCACACACTCTTCCATAGGATCAACAAAGAAAAGATGAAGACTCTCTTCCTTTTGGCCCTCCATGTCTGGTAGATTGTCTGCTTCCAAGGCTTCATCTTTGAGGAGTATAACTTCAGAAAGTTTCTTGGAAGCATCATCATTCTTAACAGAAAAATATATATATATATATATATATATTCTTCTTGAGAAGATGGTATATCCTTAGTAGGACAATCTTCTATCTGTTTCTCTCCCTCTTCTTCATCATCATCTGAACTGGAGGACTCATCATATTTGGCAGTTTTTCCCTCTTGTAGCCCTGGTATGCTTGGTTTCAGTGGGCTGAACTCTGTGAAGAGGTTATTATATTCTTGAGTAGGGGTGTATTCAATGGTTTCCTCTTGCTCAAAAATTTCTTCATTACTCTTCTCTTCACCTTCTGAGTTGAAAGGCTGCTGATTCCCAATTAAGTGAAATCCATTTATGATGGATCAAAAAGGATGATTGCATATTTCAAGCTGATGATGGTGAAACTCATAACACCAATCAAATGTTGGTTGCCCTGCATGATTAGTTTCTGCTTGTAAATCATCATCATCATAAGACTGATTGAAGTTTGAAAATTTATTAGAATAAACATTTTCATCAGTCAAACATATTGGGATATCAGTAGGTCCTTCTTCATTATGATCCACAAAAGAACTTTCTAAATATGTAAAAAAAAATTCTCTATGTGAATGGGCAAGAGCGTTTGTTTCGCAGAAAGTTTCAGAGACTAACTGTTTATAAATAGTTTGACCTATCTCTTTTTCTGTCAAAGGGGAAGATGTTTCTATGTTCCTTTGAACAGGAGTACAACAGTTCTCTGTCTCTTGTGAAGACTGATTTCGAGGTTGGATGCCTTCTTGAGCCTCAGCTATAAGGGATGATGAATCAATATTTGAGTTTTTAGGGATATCTTGAGGAATGTCCAGTATTTCTTGGTTGTTTTATTCCTCAAGTGATTCATCTATGTTCTTAAAATTTTTCAATAGGATATTAAACTCATGAATGGTTGTTAAAAGATATTCAGGATGCATCTCTTCCAAAGCTTCATCATTATCTATGATTTGTTGGGAGATGTTTTGTGATGGATCGTAATATATTGCACCCCATGATAATGATGTAGTGTTTTCTTTATAGTTCTCATAGAACACATATTCAATATCTTTTAAAGAAAACAAACTACTAGATCTCAAGCATTCATAACAATCCCTAGCTTTTCCTTCTAATGTTAACATGAACATTTTCATTAGGCAGTCTTCATGCCATTCAACTTTCAACCTCCATACATGTATGTGAAATTTGATAAGATGTAATAAAGGGTCATCAAACTTTTCACCTTGAAAAACAGGCAGGTTGTCATCCCAATTCACCTGGGGCATCTTACGTGGAAACCCAGGGATATGATCTCTACTCATTGGGGCATATCTTCCTTGTATTCTTGGAATCATGTTTGTAAATCAAGAAAGAGGTCATTGTGTCTGGTCAATCAGTTCAGGGTCTTCTATCAGTGGAGTCATTTGGTCTTCTGGGAGTTTCAGAGTGTGGAGTCGCCAGGTTGAAAAAAAAATTAGCTCGTAAGGACGTAAAATGTTTTATGGTTCCACCACCATGTGTTTCTTGTAGAGCTGCAAGGTTTTCAGGAACTGAATTAGCTCTCAAGGGTGATCTGCAAACAGTTGATAATTTAATCTTAGGAGACTTCCTAAGGATACTTTCTGGATTATCTACTATCTCAGGTGGATTAGGGTCAGGATGGGCTCTAATGTGAATCTTTCTAGGAGCCACTATGATGTGTTTTATAGACCCAAATAAACAGGAAAATTTCAACCAGGTATGACAGTATTTGAGGGGTTAACTAATCTGTTTACACAAATTTTAATCCTACAGTCCTCTAACTGAGTTTAAATGATATTGCAATGACAAAGGTTCTTCCCAGTGGAGTCTTAAGGTCTGTTAAGGATTGTGGAGTCGCCAAGTGGAAGTTTTTAGCTCTTTTCAGAGGTAAAAGGTTTTATGGTCCACCACCATGTTTATTGAATACCAATCTGAAATATTTTTTAGGTTTTTCTGAGTTATTTTTCAGTTGTGTGGTTTTTAAGAATATCCTAACTCTGTTTCGAAACTTAGCTACGGTCATGAGACAAAGACAGTCCACTCTTATCGCTAAGCCAGCTAATTTTTCAAGGTTAGATAAAGTCTTATGAGAATCCTAGGGTTTACCTAGTTTGTCACTGATTCAACAAGTTTTATCATGATTACCATTATTTGGTAGTGCTTGGAAAGGCTGCTTTTTACTCTCAAAGTTTTATTTATTTTAAGGGAAGTGTTCCCCAGCAGAGTCGCCAGAAATGTTAGTTGTTGGTGGCTCAATTGGCTAACACATCAAATATTCTTAAATCAAGGGATTTCTGGTATCTTATGATTTCCTTTAAGCTAAAAAATACTCAGACTTCCCCAGCGGAGTCGCCAGAAATATTAGGAATCTGTAATTTTAGCAGATTGGTGAGACTAAAACTGCAGAAACAACATTATTTCAACCACTTTGGGATTCTAGGATCTAGCCCTCCTGAATCCGGAGAGGGAACTCTCCAATAAGTGCAAATATGGATTTGTATTTGAAGTTTGGGGTAATGATATTAGGCTAGTTATGAAGGCCAAGGGTTTTTTTTGTTTTTGGATGGTTGAGCATGATTACTGTTTGAGGTGGAATGTCCTAAATGCAAATAGTTTCAAAGGTGTGAAGTTGCAAGCAAATAGAACAAGCTTTGGCCAGGAAAAGATAGATAATTGCAGGTTTTAGTCCATTGGGATATGGAGTCATAATAGGGTTTAATTGGAACAGCGAGAGGCAAGAGTGGTCCATGGGGCAAGTCATCTATGTCTAAGGATCTCTCTGAAGATTGATTTATGGAATGAAATGATACAACAAGAAGGAAATTTAAACAGATGCAGAACAAAGGGCAGCCCAGGATCTGGTAAGTACTTTTAAACTAGCCAGCCTTTGACAAACACTTAAGAAGAAGCATAAAAGAAAACTAGGATCTGGTAAGTACTTTTAAACTAGCCAGCCTTTGATACACTTTCAATAGAAATTTTTTTAAAACAAATGGAAACTTGAAGGTAATTGTTGGAGTAGAAACTAGTGGGTCGGGCTCACCACAAATCCTCTCCTAGATCTGCTTTACTTGGCTACTTTCAAGACCAACACAAAGATAACACAGAATGGCCTAAGATCTGGTAAGTACTTCTAAACTAGCTAGCTTTTAACACATTCCAATGGAAACATTCAGATAGCCTTTGGGGATAAAACTAGGACCAGGGCACACCATATCTTCCATAGTTCATCTCTACTTAACTAATACTGAACATAACATTCAAGAATAATATTCAGCTAAGGCAATAAGATGAGGGAACGCCGGCATTCCTATGCTTAAACTGAATTAAATCATTCCCAAATAACACAGATTGGAAGAAAACATTCAGATAAAGATTTTCAGTCAGAGAAGGTTACTGATATACAGTAGGTCCTAAATCTATGCATGTTGTTCTTTATAAGAGAATATGAAACACAGTGAAAACGGAAACAAAATGACAAGTTACAATGAGAAAAAACATCACCGTCAACATAGACCAGGATCCCATAAATCAGCTTGTATTGATGCTCCAAACCAGTTACAGCTTTAAGTCCAATGCTTTAGTTTAACAATCATCTACACATCTCAGCCTAACTTATCTATCACAAGCAGAGCTCCAAGGGCCAGTGAACACTATTTACAATTAGAATTTTAAGCTCAAATGTATTTCAAAGTTCTGCAACCAACAATTTCTCATATTCTACAGAAGTATTTATAGAAGAATGAGGAGGTGAGATCTGATAAAATATCTCTTAGGACAATTAATACAGATTAATGGCTTCTCAACCTTTGAGGGGCTTGATGGAGAAGTTTACAGGTGTGTTACTGTATTAATTGATTTACATTTATGAATTAAGCTCGATGGGAGCTTTTTTTGACCTTTGAGGCTCTGTTTCATGTTGGAGTAACTCTGCAGACATTTTTTGCATTAATTTCCTTGCAGAAGTAACTCTCTGGCTGCGCTGAGGCAAATATCTGATTTTGAACAATAAATTCGGCCTCTGTTTGAATGGTTTGAGGCACAAGTGGATTTTTGGTAGCTAGGAGGAATCAATTCACCTCAAATGTGACGGTGGAAGCCTTATGTCTAATAGATCTTTTGATTTACCTTTAATTGTGTTTTAATTTTTGCGATTAGGCTTTTGATAATCATTCTTAGCCGTAATCCCCACAAATCTGTCTTCAATCTTCTGTTGTGCCATGTTCTACCTTCAACACTGATACTCTTCTAATTGTGTTTTAAATAACACAGTGTCTTCTTGATGTGCAGGCCGCGCAAGGTTCTCAAGGCATCAACGCCCATGAAGCATTGAAGAAACGTGGAATTCGAACCCCGCGAATGGTTTCCTTTGATGAATCAAAGGCATGGGAAATGTCTTTCCTGGCCTTTGGCCTTTCTTTCGATATAATGGAAAACCATTAATTCCTGCAAAATACAAACAATAATTATAAAATCCTACGTTTTTTGGTATACTGCTTTCAGAGGGCATGGGGAGTGATTATGGCCATTGGATGGCATCATCCATTGGTAGAGATAAGTCAAGAGAAGGTAAAAATGAGAGTGGGGGGAAGAATAAAATTGAATGATCTTGGACTGTCCGATCTGGACACATGGACGGTCCAGATCCAATCGAAGGATCGCAATCGGGGGCAACACTCAAATGGCGCCGATGTAAATTTGTGATGCGATGAAGCGCTGACCATTGATCTGAGGATCAGATCAAAGGTGGGGAATGAATCGGTAGGTTTTGAAGCGAAGGTAAGACTTGTGATCAGAGGGAATGAGGGTCATTGGATCACAGAAGGTGGAGAGGAGATCAACGGCGAACAACCAATCGAGGATTGGCAATCGAGGGTGGAAAATAAATGCACCCGATGTAAATTTGCGATGCGATGAAGCGCTGACCGTTGATCTGAGGATCAGATCAACGGTGGGGAATGAATCAGAGGGTTGGCCGATCGGAGGGAGTAAACAAATGTATGCGATGGAAAACTCCGATGCGATTTTTTGCGGGACGTTGGATCGGCTTACGATCAACGGCGGAGATTGGTTTTAGAACAAACCGGAAGAAAAACCCTTATGATATATGAAAAACCAAAAATAATCCAAAGTCTTAATACTTTCGGGGCGGGATATATATTTTATGGTATGGTCTGACGCCCGACTACGAGGCCTTTGGATGTATGGAACGCAAATAGACCCAGGGCTATATATATGGGGGCTAATCGCATCAGAACCATCGGGCCCGGTCTTTCAATCAACCCATTGAAATTTTCCGATGCGATTATGCTTCGGGACTTAAACTATCAGTCCCAGGTGTAGGTTATATGAATGGAAAGCGGTGGGGGGTGGGGTTTATATATAAGGGACCCAATCGCATCGGAACTTTTGATGCGGGTATTTCAATCAACCCATTGTGAATTTCTCTGATGCAATTGCGAGATCGGGTCTTTTTAATCTAACCATTTTCATTTAACATGTGAATTTGGCACATTAGATCAAAACTTTGGAAAACAGGGTTTTTTATATTTACAAAGGAAAAAATGGATCGGGCATGGATTTTTCAATGTTTTAAGCGCCGAAGGCAGGCCCACGGGTTATATGAAAAAATAATATGATCGGAGGTTGTGAAACAGAGGGCTAATCGCATCAGAACTTTTGAAACATGGTAAAAGACCTGCGCACTTGGATCTTTGCGATGCGATTAAGCGCCTTGTGGGCCTAGCGCCTAGTTCCAGGGTGTGGGCATGTTGGGGAAATGGTTTAAAGACTTAGCCCAAGGGGGCTTAAGTCCTTAGTAATAAAAACTTGTTTTTTATGAATTTTTTCAGAGTTTTCAATGGATTTGGGGGTTTTGGTAAGGCTAAAAAGTGATTTCTCAACCTTGTAAAAAATGATTTTCATGAAGGGAAGAAGAGGGATCATGAAAATAGAGGAGTTTTATGGAGAAAAAGGGGAGAAAAATGAAGGTTAGTTTTGAGTGGAGGAAGGGGTAAAAATGATGATTTTGCAGTAGCTTTTCACTCATGGAAACAGCAGAAATTCTGAGTATAAAATAGGAACAATAGAAAATGAAGATTTTGGACAGAGGCATGAGGCCTTCAAGAGTCTTCAAGAGCCAACACTTTTAAGCAATAAAATTTGTTCCTTGAAGGCTCAAAAATTCTTAGCCACCTTTTGATATAACAAATTTTATAGGTGGCCAACAACCCCTACCATCTATTTATTCCTACAAACCCTCAATACCTTTCATCAGACCCACAGCCAATTCATTTCATAAAATAGAAGCGTAATTTTGAAGGTTGAGAACTCTGCATAGTAGAAGGCATGGGGCTAATTGTTAGATCAGAACTGGTGGGAGAAAATTACATGGAGGGATACCCACGGATCAAAGAATTGTTGTAGAAAGCTGGATGGATTAATTTCATAGATAAATTCAATGGTTTTCACAAGGAGATTACAAAATCCTTTGCTTGGTATTTTGATGGCACATAAGTATAAATTGGAGATATCAAGTTTGCAGTGACTGAGTCATTCATGTCTGAGGCTATAGAACTTCCAAGGCATGGTGAAATATGGTTCAAAAACAAGGAGTTCCACAGTGAATCATGGAAAGTAATATTCAAAAACCCAGGTATGGATGTCTCTGTTTTTAGAAAAGGTATCCCCAGTCCAGCTCTTAAAAGTAAATGGAGGAACATGCTCTTGGTTTTACAGAAACTTATCACTTTTGAAGGAAGGTTTAGTTTCATTTATGTCTACCATATCCATTTACTGATGAATTTCTTAGAAAATGGTGAAATCAATCTCCCTTTCTTTATGCTAAATATTTTAAAAATGATGGCCTCAAATGTGCAAAAGAGAATACAGTTCATAGATACAACCATGCATCATCATGGGTTGGTAGAGATACTGATTGAGTTTCATTTAAAAAGCATAGGATATACCTGGGATTATTTCCTTATGAGAAACCATTTTCAAGAAGCACCAAATTCACCTAAAGAAGATAATGTCAGAAGAAGCAAAAGAAAGAAGGCTGATATAAATGTTGAAAACATAACTAAATCTTCATTACAGAAGATGATGAAAAGCTAATCTCTGAAGAACTGACAGAAATTAGAAATCAATTCAAGACAATAGGTAAGATAAGAAAGAGGAGTAAGGTTACAAATAAGAGAATGTAAGTCCTCCACAACCGAGAAGGAGCTCTAGACTCTAAGGTTCTATGAAGAAAACATTATCAAATGGGACAAAGCTTATAAATTTAGATGAGGAAACCCAACACCATATCCTGTTAACATTTCTCCTGCACACAGTCCTCAAAATTCTCCTATTCATAATTTTGAAGGTAGCCCCAACAAAAGATCTCCAAGCATAGACCCAATACAACAAGAAATATATGATTATGTAGAATCACTGGAGAAGAGAAGTGAATCAATGAACCCAGAATCTTATGTCAATCCACAAGAACCTCTAGTTGATGCTCTCAAATAGGAAATTTATGAACTAGATATATTGAACAAACATATCAAACAGGAGAATGAGACCTTGAAGCATCAAAATAAGTTGGAAAAGGTAATTCATGACAATACCATTTTGCATCTAGGACTATGGTATAAGAAAAATAGGAAATTGAAAAGAAATAATAAGTTACTACATAGAGCAGTCATTAACCTCAAAGTATAAGCTTCTTATGAGAAGGCCCAGGATGACAGTCATTTCAAAGATAAACAAAATAAGGAAATTGGATGTGCTAGTAGAAGCATTTGAAAAAATGTAGTAGGGAAGAAGAACTCACATTTTTGGCAAATTGCATGAGGACATGCAATGATTTTGTAGTGGGGGGATGTTGAACCGCAAAATTACCCTCTCTTTGACATATTTTATCACATTTTTCCATCACTTTCTCATAAGATCACAGACCCCAATCAATGATAAATGCTAGGTTTTTTCTTAAGGAAAGCATTAAAATTATTGCCATATTATATTTTCATGTTCTTTCTATTTGAATATATTTTTTCAATTTAGCTATAGAACGCAGCCTATTCTGCAGGTAACCATGGATTCTGTAGCTACTCTCATGGTCTGGCAGGTTCCAGGTGTCAAATTAAGAATTGGGCCACATGGGTGTTTCTAGAATAATCTCCACATGGATTATATCATATTCACTCAGTCAAGACCGACAGAAAAATAGGCCTAAGATCATGGTCAAAGTATGTTATCCGAAAGGAGCAGGACCCTTGATTTTCTCTATCATAGCAAATCAAGATTCAAACAGTCCTATGGAAATTCTAATTCGAATTATCCACCTGTAGAAAGTTTATCTCATAAACAGTTATGTTATTTTCCTTTAAATATCGATTGTACAGAACCGAGAAGATAGTTCAAAAATTAGGTGTTAAGTTAAGATTTTTGTTGATACTCTCTATTAAGACTTCATTTAACATAATACAAAGTTAGTGTTGCCAATGATTGTTTAAGTGCATCCTTAACCAGCTAGCATTTCATCCAAATTAGTTTCAGAGGGCCCCTGCACTCGAGGAGGTTTTTCATTTGTTGTTTTTAGTTCAATTTCCATTACACTGTTTTTAGCAAATCTGTTTTCTAAATAGGTTAATGTTTCATTCCAGTTCTTTATCAATAACATAACATTAAATCACAACTGTGCAGTCTTGTTTTTCTAAAGTATTTTTTGAAGATAGATAACTCTGTTTTCAAATCGAATTAAGATTGAAGTAATAAGAATACACAGTTGCCTAGTTTTCTTACTGTTTTGTCATTCATTTTCTTATAACAAAATTTTCAATTAACTGTGTCAATGGATATTTTTAAAATCCATTTCAAGATGATGATCCTAAACTAAATGGTTGAATGTATAATTCATACAGTGATTGAATTTACTCTGCACATTGCTATTTTCTTTCTAGGAACTTAGAAACTAATGCATAATTGACTTCTTACACAACACCTCAAGAGGGTAATACTTCACATTGAATGTTGGAGAAAGTCAAATATACATTAATTGTTTATAGTGAGTTTTACATGCTTTCACATTTTTCTTTCAGATCCTCACTTAGTTGCATCACTAATATTCCTAAAGGTCATTCCAAAGAGATTGATTTAATCATATTTCAAGATTGAATGATTGAATGTTTAATGAATGCAATTACTAAGTTACCTTTTGCATACTTTACTTGGTTTTATAGATCATTAGGTATAATTGGTTACTTAACACTATCTCAAGAAGATCACACTTCATAATTGAATGTTGGAGTAGCTAAATATACATTAGATGTTTTCCTTTGCATCCTTTTCTTACTGTTCTAGGACATTAGAAGTTAAAGTACAGACAGTTGTTTACACACCATCTCAAGAAGTTCATACTTCATAATTGAATGTTGGAATAACTAGAAGTACATTAGTTATTTTCATTTTCTTATTTTACTTAAGACAAGCACTGCAATTTCAATCTTAGTTTTTAGAATTAGATCCATGGAATAGGACTAATGATAATATAATATAGATGCTCTGTTTTCCAAATTATATTCTAACTAGCCAATAGTTTTTGGTTTATTTTTATGAAAATTAGATTAACTTAGGAACACTTCCTTTTCTTCCATTTTAAAATTCATTAGATTCATTTAAAATCTTTTTATAGTTTTAGATTGAACATTCTTAGACATCAAATAAAATAAACCCCCAAAAAAAAACATAAAATACAAACAACGAAGTAAGAAGTAGGTTAACTAAGCACATATGGTGCATCACACTTCATCATTTTACAAGCCTCGATTGATAATTAATGCAAGAAATTTAAGACATTAAATTGACTAAATAGTGCTACAACTGATTCAAGATCAAAATGGATTTCAATGGCTTGAGGTTTGAGTATGCACTCGAGGGCAGCTCAAACTATATTTCTTGGAAGGAAAATATGGAGGAAGTACTCGAAGACAATGTCTTGAAGGAATTGATGGAAAATGATGTTCCTAAACCCGTTGTGATAGATGCTGCAAATCTTGATGCATGGCAAAAGAAAGTGGCAAAGGCGAGGAGGATCCTGTTGGAGGGAGTACGAGACCACATTGTCTCAAGCATTCATGGGAAATCCACATCATATGTAGTGTGGAAGGCTTTGACGGATCTATTCCAAAGCAACAACGACCATAGGAAATTGGCGTTTAAAGATAAACTTAGGAAGATCAAGATGGAAAAGGGCGACTCCATACTTAAATATCTAAAACAGTTTGTCCAATGTCTGAATGAACTAGGGAGCATTGGTATAACAGTCATTGATGATGATTTGGTGATATTGGCTCTCTTAGCACTTCCCAAGAGTTGGCATAGTTACCAAAAATCTGTCAATGGAAGGGAAAAATTTCCAGATTGGGACGACTATGGTTGGATTTGGTGCAGGAGGAGTTCAGACGGAACACCAGAGATGGATCTTGATCTAAGAATGAAGATGAAGAGTATTGTTCTTTAGATGCCAAGGAAAATAAGGGAAAGGGGAATAAATTCCATTCCAAATCTGAGTCCAAGGATGGAAAGTAGGACATGTCCAAGGTGAAGTGTTTTCACTGTCACGAGCATGGGCATTTTGCTACTAACTGTCCACAAAAGAATAAGAACAAGAAGGTTGTAGAATATGCAGTTGGTGAGGCTTTGGCCTCGAAATTTGAGCTTTAACTATAATTAATCTCATGCATGGTTTCAAGTGCATTGGGATCTGTGTGGTATTTGGATAGTGGCACTTCCTTTCACATGACAGGAGACAAGGAACTTTTTAGTGACTTGGAGGAGAAGGATATCCATATGCATATTGACATGGGCAATGACGGGCAGTACAGTGCTAATGGGATTGGTACCATTACCTTCCAGAGGCAATCAGGTAAACCCTTTCAATTAAAAGATGTAATGCATGTACCAAGTTTGAAGAAAAATTTAGTCTCAATCGCAATGTTGGAGGATATAGGCTATGATGTTTTTAGTGAAGGAAAAACTTTCCTACGACAAAAAACAACAGGACAAGCCAAGAGGATATAGATTCAAGTTAATAATCTCTACAACAAGAACCAAGAACCAAAGGTCACCACTCACAAATAGATCAAAAATCAGTACACCAATATAATCATGTGGTTAAAACCCTCAAAGAGGGAAACAGTCCATGCCCTGAGCCAACGCGACCACTTCAGGGAATTTATTAATATAAAAAGAAAAGTTACATATGTTTCTCTCATAAACGCCCTCCATGCTCTTTGAATAGAGATCATGGACCAATCGGGTATTAAGCCACGGATCAAGTGTCATTTAATACCGAGGTGAGAGATAATCATCGGATCACTACAAATCGTGACTGTTGGATTATAAGTTACAAATGTACATGGTAAAGAAAATACTTTATCTAACTCTACACTAGAATAAGTTATTCTTAACTATTTTCTATGTGTCGAAATATCCTAACATCCCCCGTTAAGAACAACTTGGGATAGGATCAAAGGATTTACAAAGGTGACACAAAAGGAGCCTATTTCCTATGTGTCGAAATATCCTAACATTCCCCCTTAAGAAAAAATTGGGATAAGATTGAAGGATTTACAAAAGTGACATAATAGGAGAAGGAAGGAGGCATTAGAGCCTATCCCCCCTTAATGAAAACTTTCCTGAACTCCAAGCATGGATCAAATTTTGGTAAACTTCGCTTCTGTGAGAGCCTTCGTAAAGATATCGGCTACTTGATCATTGGTCAGACAATACTGCACTTCAAGAACATGATAATGAATTATCTTTCTAATGAAGTATATGTGGATTTCAATGTGTTTGATATGCTGATGCTGAACTGGATCTTTACATAGCTGAATGGCACTCTGATTATCACACCAAAGTGTAGTTGGATGCTGCTGATGAAGACCAAATTCATACAGGATCTGACGAAGCCACATGGATTCCTTGTTGGCTTTAATTGCACCATGATACTCTGCTTCTACTGAAGAAAGGGAGATGGCACTTTTTTTCTTACAAGACAAAGTAATAGGTCCTGAACCAAGAGTGAATACATATCCTGCAGTGGACTTCCGATCATCAAGGTCACCAGCCCAATCAGAATCAGTGAAACCAATCAAAAAGGGAGATGCTCCTGCACTGTAATGAATCCTGAACTGAAATATACCTCGAATATATCAGAGTATTCTTTTAGCTACTTTCCAATGACTTTCATGAGGTTGGTGCATAAACCGAGCGACAAGACCAATGACAAAGGAAAGGTCAGGACGAGTATGGGTTAGATACAAAAGTTTACCAACAAGTTGAAGGTATAAGGTAGCATCAACTTCAGGGGTAGTACAGTTGACTGAAAGCTTGACTCCAGACTAGAAGGGAGAAGGGGAAGGCTTACATTCTTCTATGTGAAAGTGGTGTAGAAGATCATAGGCATACTTGCACTGAGAGAGGGTAATGCCTTCCTTGGATTGCAAGACTTGAAGACTAAGGAAATAATGCAAGTGTCCTAAGTCTATCATTTCAAACTTCTTTTTGAGGCTAGACTTCACATGGTTATATGGTTTGGATCACTACCAGTAAGGATAAGATCATCAACATAAAGAACAAGGATGGTGAAGGAATTACCCACTCTCTTGGTGTAGAGAGTGTTGTCAAATGACACCTAGAAAAGCCAATATCTAAGAGAAATCTATCGATTTTGGCATACCAAGCCTGAGGAGCTTGTTTGAGACCATAGAGATACTTCTTAAGGTGACAAATAAGGATGGAGTATTTTTGGATAAATCTAGGGGGTTGTTCCATGTAGATTTCTTCATGAAAATTTCCATGTAAGAAGGCGGATTTAACATCCATCTAATGGACTTCCCATTTAAAGGAGGCAGCAAGGGAAAGAAAAAGGCAGATAGAATTCATTTTGGCAACAAGGGAGAAGGTTTCAGTATAGTTAATGCCTTCAACTTGTGAAAAAACTTTAGCGACAAGACGAGCTTTATGTCTATCCACTTTTCTATCTGGTCCAAACTTTTTTTTGTAAACCCATCTGCATCTGACAGATTTTCTTCCTTTTGGAAGAGGAGCAAGATCCCAAGTATTGTTTTCCAATAAGGAACGATACTCTTAATTCATAGATTCATCCCAATTTGGATGACCAGAGGCTTCTTCAAAGGTTTCTGGATCAATTTTTTCTGGAACTTGAGCTAATAAGCAAGAGGCTCTTTCGAACTAAGAACGAGTACATCGTCGATCGACAGGGTCACCTGCAAGAGAACTTGCTGCATCCTGAGTAGAGTAGACCCGTCTTGGGAGCAGTGGAGTATAAGGAAAAATTTCACGAGCTGGAGGAGGATTTTCATCCTCGTTGTCATCATCTGAACTAGAAGGAATGCTATTAAAAATAGACGAGAGAGAGAGAGGTGGCACATATGTCGAATCAGGGTCGCAGGCCAAAGGTGGCACACCCGCCAAACTACGCTCACAGGCCGATATATTTTCATCAAACTTTACATCTCTTCTAATGATTATATTTTTGGATTTTGGTTGAAGAATTCTATATCCTTTGACATCTTCAGAATATCAAACAAAAATACATTTTTCACTCTTAGGTTCTAAGGCTTTATGTTTTACATCTAGAATATGGGCCCAAGCATCACTTCCAAAAACATGAAAGTGACTTACATCTGGTTTGATTGAGCTACAAGCTTCTTCTGGAGTTATATTCTTTAAAACCTTAGTAGGAGTGTGATTTACTATCTAATTTTCATAGTTAATGGCTTCTGCCCAAAAATTGAGACCAAGTCCTTTAGATTGAAGCATACAATTATCCATTTATTTTAAGGTGTGATTCTTCCTTTCAGCTACACCATTTTGTTGTGGAGTATATGGAACAATATGTTGCAATTGAATGCCATGCTCAGTGAAGAATTTGATAAATTTTTTGTTAACATATTCTCCGCCATTTTCTGATCTTAAATTAAGAATTTGATGTCCAGATTGTTTCTCAACAAAGGCCTTAAAGGCCAAGAACATGTTAAAAACTTCACTCTTGAGTTTTAATAAATATACCCAAGTGCATCTGGAAAAATCATTAATGAAAGTTAAGAAGTACTTGCAATCAGAGAAAGAAACAACAGGAAGTGGACCACATAAATCACTGTGCACAAGTTGCAAAAGGGCTTAAGCGTGCCAAGAGGCATGTTTGTCAAAACTATCCCGATGATGTTTTCCGAGTACACATCCAGAGCAAACACCATCTCGGCAAGATACCATAGGAAGGCCCGTCACCATATTTTCCTTACATAGATTTTGAAGAGTGCAATAGTTTAAGTGACCAAATCTCTCATGCCAAAGTTTGCTCACATCATCATTATGAGCAACAAAAATAGAGGGAAGAGATGATGACCCAAATTTGTCAAACTTATACAACCTTGTGGAATCATCAGCAATGCCAGTAGCTAAAATATGTTTAGGATCTTTGAGGTCCTTGATTACAACATCATGAGGTGAGAATTATACTATTTTCCCTTCACCTGAATGAGTTATCTGATAAACAGATAGAAGGTTGCATGACAAGGTAGGAACACATAGTACATCATTAAACTGACCATTATCTAGATGAATGGTTCCAAATCCTACAACACTAAGATATCTATCATCACCAACATAAATATTTTTGGTGTTACAATAATTTAAAGAAGAAAAAATGGATTTATTTTTAGCCATGTGTTAAGCAGCTCCAGAATCAATGAGCCACTCGTGAGAAGGAGAAGAATAAGATACATTTAATGCATAACCAGATCTTGATGCCTGACAACCACAAGCAGAAAGTGCCATGCCTGAAGATGAAGGTGAAGAGTGCTCCAAATTGATTTTGTGCTTCTTCATTACTGCTTCTAAGGCTTCCATCTTCTTAAAAAATTTGGACTCTATATGGCCATCCCAATTGCAAAAGTTGCAATGTCTATCTGTCTTCTCCCCTTTGTTTTGATTTGCCTTATTATTTTGGTGATTTGATTTTTCAGTTTGCGGTTGAAATTTCTTAGGGCCCTTGTTTGGTTTAGGACCATATTTTTTAGGATACTGCTTCTTGGGATTCTTTTGATATGGTTGTTGTTGGGCTGCTAAGGCTTTCTTAGAAGTGTTTCCAGCAGTGATAAGACCAAGGTGTAAAATTTTTTATTGTTCTATTATCAAAGAATCACAAAAGGCATCAAAAGAGGGATTCTTGTAGGTGGTTCCTGAAGAAATGATGGCTTCTCTGGTGGAATGGAAGGCGGAAAAAAATGCAGAGTATGCAGGACCAAGCTTAGCAATAATGCAATATATGAGGCTACCATCGTCCTTTTTTATCTTACAACCTTCTAAAAGAATTCTGAGGGTCTTAAATTTGGACAAAAAATCTTCAATGGAGGAAAAATTATTGGGGTCCAAAGTAAGCAACTCATTTTCAAGCTGGTGGGCTCGGATTTTATTTTGAACGCCAAAAATAGTTTTTAGCTTTTCCAGGGCCTCATCAGGGGTGTCAATGGCAAGGATATGAAATCGAAGATCTTGAGCAATGGACATTCCTATCAACCCTCTTGCTTGATCTTGTTTATTTTCTCATTTAGCAGCTTTATCATCATCAGAAGGTTTAGTTTCTTGTCCTGTTGCTATTATATAAAGCCCTTTACTTCTAAGTATATCTACCATGTGAGGTAGCCATTGGAAATAATTGTTGTTAAGAATAACCGGGAATGCACTTTCCATTTTTTTTTTTTAATTGAAGTTGAGAAAAGCTGAAACTAACTACTCCAATGGAAATATCTCAAAAAATTAGGCCGTTTAAAAAAAAACAGCTTGAAAAACGGCTTCTAGATGAAGCAGTTATGCCTTTTGAAAAATCTGAGTTGTAGATGTCGAATAGTTACGGTAATGGGATGAAGTGCGGCTTTTTAAAAAAAAAAATCTGCCCCTTTGAACAAATTTTTTTTACAAAAGAAGCTTGAGAATGAGACTTGAACCCAAGACCTCTATTCTCATAAACTAACCCCTCACTAAGTGAGATAGTAAAATTATCACATTATTTTATGTTATGAAAGGAGGAAGGTTTTTTTTTTTTTTACTCTTCGATGTGCATGCCTTTTCCTGCAAAAAAACACAAAAAAAAAGGAAAAAAAAAATGAAATGCAAATCCTTACGGCAGAATGTTAGATTTTCGGTTGGCCTTCCCGACAACTATCACTTTTTTCACTATTTCTGATTTCTCGATATCACACAAAGACGTGGGGAAAGAGCATACGTAGCAAAAAAAATTCCATTTTCCTATTTATGATTTGCCGATATTGCACATAGCGCACAGCAAAGAGCATACACAGAGAAGAGGGTATAGATCCAGTAAATAAATAAAATCTTAATACCGAAAAATAAATAGAAACAAACCGAAATAAGCAAAACTATTAACAAATATAACTGCAAAATAGATGCTTTATACCTCCAGATCTAAACTGTCATAACTTGGGTAGCCGGAAACCTTTTCGCATGAAATGAAAGGCATTCCTCACTGTAATAGATGCTTCAGACACAAACGAGTAGTTCTCCAAGCCCAAAAATGTTTAGAAATAGTAGATCTACAAAACAGAATTCACATGCAGTCAAACCGGCTTCGGATTTTGATCAACAACGGATGCGGCCCTCAAAATAGCTCTGATACCATGTAGGAATTTACAAGGTAAGTTCCGTAGATCAAGAACCAAAGGTCACCGCTCACAAATAGATCACAAATCAGTACACCAGTATAATCACGTGGTTAAAACCCTCAAAGAGGGAAACAAGCCACGCCCTGAGACAACGCGGCCACTTCAGGGAATTTATTAATATAAAATGAAAAGTTACATATGTTTCTCTCATAAACGGCTACTGGACAAATGACCCTTCATGTTCTTTAAATAGAGATCATGGACCAATCAGGTGTTAAGCCATGGATCAAGTGTCGTTAATACCGAGGTGAGAGATAACCATCGGATCACTACAAATCGTGACCGTCATATTATAAGTTACAAATGTACATGGTAAAGAAACACACTTTACCTAACTCTACACTAGACTAAGTTATTATTAACTATTTCCTATGTGTCAAAATATCCTAACAAGCTGGAGGTAGATGGTCGTGCAACAATGATGGGAAAGGAAAATCAAGTGGTGATCCAGGATGAGGGTGAATTATGGCACAGAAGATTGAGCCATATTCACCATAGAGCCTTGAAATTCATGCAGCAGATTTCTACTAGTCTTCCTAGGGGTACACTTGCGTTGTCACACACATGCAAGGGATGTACTATAGGAAAATATGTAAAGGCCAACTTTCATGAGAAGGAGAACCAAGCTTCGGGGATCCTTAAGAGAGTTCACACAGACATGTGTGGTCCTTTATCTTTTGCTTCGACAAAAAAACATAAGTACTATGTAATATTTGTTGATGACTATGCTCGTAACTGCTGGATCTTCTTCATGCAGAAGAAAGATCAGAAATTCTCTAAGTTCTTGGAGTTTAAGGCACTGGTGGAGAAAGAGTCGGGGAAGCAAGTGAAGGCTCTTAGGTGTGATAATTGTGGAGAATACATCTCTAACAAATTCAATAACTTCTGCAACAAAGAAGGAATTTTAAGGGAACTGATAGCGCCTCATAACCCACAGAAAAATGGGGCCGCGAAAAGAAATAACATAATGATTGTGGGTGCAGCAAGAGCGATGTTACATGATTAAGGCCTACCGATGCATTTGTGGGTGGTAGCATGCAACACTGCGGTATTTGTGCAAAAACGTTGTCCTCATAGGATACTTGGCATGAGTACACCTGAAGAGGCTTTCAATGGTAAGAAGCCTGATGTTTCACACTTTATGATTTTTGGCTCATCTGTTTATGTGCATGTGACCAAGGACGTTAGGAAGAAGTTGGAACCGACAATTGAGATCAGGATTTTTGTGGGGTACATTGAAACACCCCATAATTATCGTGTGTATTTTCCAAACAACAGAATGACTGTTGTGCGACGAGATATAAAATTTGATGAGGAGAAAGCCATGTGGTTGTTCCTTGAGAGGGATCTGGACTTGCATGCAGAGGAGGAATTGTTGGTTCTCAAGGATGAGCCTCAAGATGTGGATCAACCACATGCAGAGGATCGTGGAGTGGAGGAAAAAACTCATGTGAATCCATCCATCAGAAATGGTAGAAGGCGCACCATAGAAGCTGATAGATTGAGACTTGATGCTGCAGAGAATGTAGGAGCCCCTACTTCATAGCGCAGACAAAGACAATATCCCGACCTATTTACTAGATACATGGCTCTTACGAGAAAACGTATTGTGACTGAACCATCTTCCTTTCAAGAAAAAGTGCAACAACCAACATGGGTTGATGTAATGGTGGAGGAGTATGAATCCAATGTCAAGAACAGTGCATGGGAGATAGTCCCAAGACCAGTCAACAAATCAGTGGTTGGATCAAGATGGATCTACAAGTTAAAGCAAGTTTTTGATGGGAGTGTGGACCAGATTTTAGGCCCAGGGCTTCTCACAGATTGAGGGGATAGATTATGATGAGAATTTTGCACCTGTTTTAGGATACTCTTCCATAAGATCCGTACTTGCACTCTCAGCGTAGATGGGCTGGTGTATTCATCATATGGATGTGAAAATTGTGTTTCTTAATGGGTTCATTGGGGAAGAGGTGTACATAGAGTAGCCTGAAGGTTTCGAGATTTTCAACAATGAGTCACATGTGTGCTGACTCAAAAGAGCACTATATGGGTTGAAGCAAGCACCCCATGCTTGGTACACTCGGATAGACAGCTATTTGATGAGACTGGGCTTCACCAAAAGTGAAGCAGATGCAAACTTGTACCAGATTTTGATTGAGGGTAAGCTATTGATTATTGTTTTTTATTTTTATGATCTAATTTTGACTGGTGATGAGCAGCTGATACACTCCTACAAGGAGAATATTGCAAGGGAGTTCAAAATGAAGGACATGGGACTCCTTCATTATTTTCTTGGATTGGAAATATGGGAGCGGCATGGTGAACTTTTTGTGTCTCAAGGCAAGTATGTAAAGGAGATACTGGGTAAGTTTCACATGGAGAGATGCAAACCCATGGATACATCTCTTCCAGGAAATTGGAGGAAAGAGGATGCTACTTTTGGAGAGGTAGTGGATGCTACTATCTACAAGAACTTAGTTGTTTCACTGATGTATCTAGTGAACACCAGACCAGACATTTGCTACACAGTTAACCAACTGAGTCAAGTTATGGTTAAGCCTACCAAGCTATTTTGGAAGGCGGTGAAGCATGTATTGAGATACCTGAGGGGCACATCAGAGTATTGTCTATGGGTCAAATGGACAGAGGGAGTGAAGCTTCAAGGCTTCACAAATGCAAATTGGGTGGATAGTCCATCAGATAGAAAGAGCACATCAAGATGAATCTTCATAATAGGATCGAAAATATTTTTCTGGTACAGCAGGAAACAACGATATTTAGCACTCAGTTCAATGGAAGTGGAATACATGGCAGCAAGTCAAGCTGCACGTGAGGATATCTGGACGAGAAAGATCTTGGTTGGTTTGTTTGGTTCTCAAATGGATCTGACAGTGATTCATTGTGATAATTAGAGTTGCATTAAACTCTTGATTAATCTTATGTTTCATGATAGGTCCAAGCATATAGATATCTAGTACCATCATCTCAAATATTGTGTGCAGAGAAGGATAATGTTGCTTCAGGACATTCCCATGGAAGATCAAGATGCAGATATTTTGATGAAGGCACTCACCAGGAGAAAATACAAATACCATAGAGATAGGATCAGGGTGAAGGATATTCCCTTTCTTGTTGAGAGGGAGTGTCGAGATTCAACAAGAAAATTTCAGCACCCACACCTAGTGCATTAAGAACCTACACTATGGTGGGGCCCACTATGTTATTTTTGGGTGGATTTCTATTTTAGCTATCCCTTAATTAAGATGCACAATAAATTGTAATATATTCTCAATGATGACTTGAAATAGTTAACTGAGAGTGATAAACTCAGTTAGCTAGTGGATTTCGAGTTAGAGGTAGTTGGTGAGGCATGCAGAGTAATTCTAGTTATAATAGAGTTCGAAGTGCAGTGGTGCATAGTTAATGTAGGTTGTAATCAATTTAACTTAGTTAAGTGAGTTAAACTCAGTTGTGCTAGTTGTAACTAAAGATACACTAGTGAGAGATCAAGTGAATTAAATATTAATTAATTCACAATTAGTGATCTCACATGCAACTGAGGATTTACTATTATTAGTTGCATGCATGTCAGATCCAGTGGAGACCTAGTTGAGATCTAGGTGAAAGAGAAGTTGACTATCAGTTGTAGGATTATTGGGTTGCACACATGCAACCAAACACCCATTGGAGTTACCATGATACTTAGTTCGATTCGGCCAGGTTTGGGCCTTCGCCATATGTATCTAGGATCTCTTCTAACTTTGGTGGAGTCCGCTGAATAGTGGGTTTGTAAAACTATAATATATAATATATATATTGAAATATATATATATATATATAGATATATAATTCCACCATATAGACTAAGGTCCAAACCAATAATTTGACCATGAACTTAAATGTCCAACATTACTAAAATTTGACATTCAACCCCATATGTTAGGAGATGGCCCACCAGATAGGACACGTGGCGCCCTCTGGTTGGGTTATACTCCAACCTTAAAAAAAATCAAATTCCAACTTAGGAAAGATATTGGAGGTCATTAGACATTTTCTTTCTTCACTTAACCCATATGGAAAATCTGAAGATGACACTTGTCACAGTGCCACTGGTTGCAATCTGGAGAATATTCTATTGAAATTCAACAAGATGATGAGCTTAGTGAAAAGAGTCACCTTCATTAAGTGGGCCCACAGGCTATTTTTGGCACAAAGTCTATTTTTAGACATGTCGATCATATTCTATGAGTTGCAGGATGCTATTTGTGGATGGTTGGTCAAGTTGGAAAAATAGATGGACTTCTATTTTTAGAAATATTGGTGGAATCTATTTTTAGATTGCCAGTCTAAAAATAGATATGTCGAATATTATTAGCTATTAATAATATTTGGACTCTAAACATTATCTTATTCTCTTGGAGCACTTCAATTAAATGCACAGATGTGGCACAGCAGATGACAGAAGGAATTATGCTATTCTTGAGGGTTTAGTGGAGCTAATGCATGAGGACTTCAATTAGAACTCATGTGATAGAGTTTGGTGGAGTTATAGAAGTAGTTGGTGGAGTTGTATTTAGTTTGACTCAGTTAGACTCAGTTGAGCTAGTTGTATCTAGTCTGACTGAATGATACACTATTGAGAGTGGTGTGAATTAATTATTTAATTAATTCACTAAATAATAACTCATTAATCAACTGAAGAATACATCAGCTAACTACAGTTCATGGACAGTTTCAGTGGAGACTAGTGGAGAGGTAGGTGAAAGAGAAAGTGTGACTATTAGTTGTGACTATAGTGATGCATTGATTGCATCCAACACTCAATGGAGATGCCAATGAGGATTGCGCAGTGCAAGCTTGGTGAATACAAGTTCATTCAGAGTCATTCTTCAGCATGGATTGCGTAGTAGAGGCAGGCTAGTAGATGGAAAAGATTGGTGCATGGATTTGCAAGATCTAGCCTTATTAGTGTGTAGCGATTGTATTGTACTGAGAGCTTGATATGATCAGCTTTGTATGAGGATTGTTACATGATCTCTATGACATATATTATATACAGATATTTGGGGTTTTTAGCTTCAGGCTTTCCCGTTAAACAGTTATGTTAATGTGTGAATTTTTATGGTTTCATGTGTGCATTGCAATTGATTTAATTTCCACATGTGATGATCAATAGTGGAATAGATTCAGTATTGTGCATGAAGTTAAAATAGTGTGTGATCAGGAGAATCTTGGATATATAACACATAATTTATATAATTTCTACATGGTATCAGAGCGATATTGATCAAAGAAGATTGCAATTATTGAATCGGTTGAGTTTTGTGCTGGTGGAATTCGAATTTGCTGCAGTGTTTTCTTGGTGTCGAAGTTGAGCATTCATTGAAATGTCTTTCAATGGATTACGATTGGAGTATGCCCTTGAGGGAAGATTCAATTATATTGCATGGAAGGACAGGATGGAGGTAGTGCTAGATGATAATGGGTTGAAGGAGTTCATAGATGCAGAAATTCCAAAACCTGCTTCTAGCGATGCAGCCGCACTTGACGCATGGAAAAATAAGACGGCAAAATGTCAAAGGATTCTGTTGGAAGGTGTGAAGGATCACATAGTGTCCAGCCTTCATGGTAAAGCTTCTCCATTCTTGATGTGGAAATATTTGACAGACGTTTTCCAAAGTAGAAGCGACCAAAGGAAGTTGGCACTTAAAGACAAGCTCAGAAAAGTAAAAATGGAGAAAGGCAACAGTATACCCAAGCACCTCACGAATTTTTTCCAGTGCAGGGATGAGCTGGGAAGTGTGGGGGTTACTGTAGATGAAGAGGACTTGGTGAGCTTGGCTCTCCTTGGGCTTCCTAAGAGTTGGCATAGCTACGAGGACTCTGTCAATGGTTGGGAGAAATTTCCAGGATGGGAGCGACTTTGGTCAGATCTTGTGCAGGAGGAGATAAGGCGAGGTACCAAGGATGGATCTTCATCGAAGAATGAAGATGAATAAAATTGTGCTTTGGCTTCCAAAGCAAGGAAAGGGAAGGGAAAGAAAAATCCTTCTCAATCTGGTGCGAAAGTCAAGAATCAGGACTTGTCCAAGGTGAAGTGCTTTCATTGTCACCAACACGGACATTACGCCACTAATTGTCCACATAAGAAGAAAAATACACAGGCTGATGGATCTGCAGCTGGAGAGGCCTTAGCCTCGCAGTTTGAGCTAGATTTTTCACTGATCGCATGCTTGGTCTCAAGTGTGATGGGATCAATGTGGTTTCTTGACAGTGGTGCATCTTTCCATATGACCGGAGACAAATATTTGTTCAGTGATTTGGATGAGAAGGATATTGGAGTGCATATCGAGATGGGCGATGATGGTAGATACAGTGCAACCGGTATCGGGACCATTTCCTTTGAGAGGGATTCTGGTAAACCCTTCATATTGAAGGATGTCATGCATGTTGCTGGATTGAAGAAGAATCTGATCTTTGTGGTGATGTTGGAAGACAAGGGTTATGATGTTGTTTTTAGTGAGGGAAAGGCTTTCCTGCACAGTAAAGCAACTAGTGAAACCCAAAGGATAGGGGTTCAAGTTAAGAACCTTTATCAATTGCAGGTAGATGGCTGTGCAGCTATGGCAGGAAAAGCAGAAGGAGTGGTGAGCCAGGATCAGGGCGAATTGTGGCACAGGAGATTGGGCCATCTTCACCATGGCGCTTTGAAAATTTTGCAGCAGATTTCTACCGAGCTTCCCAAGGGTACACTTGCGCAGTCAGATCAGTGCAAGGGATGTACTTTGGGAAAATTTGTGAAGACCACTTTTCATGAGAAGGATAATTGCACCACGACGATCCTTGAGAGAATTCACACAAATGTGTGTGGAACTTTCTCAGTAGCTTCGATAGCAAAGCACAGGTATTATGTGATATTTTTTTATGACTTTTCTCGTAAGTTCTGGATCTTCTTCATGCAGAAGAAGAGCGAGACATACTCAAAGTTCTATGAGTTCAAGGCACTGGTTGAGAAAGAGTCGAGGAAGTAGGTGAATGCTCTAAGGAGCGATAATGGTGGTGAATACATCTCTGGAAAATTCAAAGACTTTTGCAGTGCAAAAGGAATTCGAAGAGAACTCATAGAGCCTCATACCCCACAGCAGAATGGGGTCGCGGAGAGAAAGAACAGAATGATCGTGGGTGCTGCATGGGCGATGTTGCATGATCAGGGCCTTCACGTACGCTTGTGGGCTGAAGCATGCAACACTGCAGTTTATGTGAAAAATCGTTGTCCTCATAGAGTACTTGGCATGAGTACACCTGAAGAGGCATTTTCTGGTAAGAAGCCTGATATTTCTCATTTGAAGATTTTTGGCTCACCTGTTTACATTCATGTGACGAAGGATGCTAGGAAGAAGCTGGAGCTAACCACAGAGGTTGGGATATTTGTGGGGTACACAGAAACACCCCACAATTATCGTGTGTATTTTCCAGACAGTCGAATGATTGTTGTGCGACGGGATATCAAATTTCATGAGGAGAAAGCTATGAAGTTGTTGCTTGAGAGGGAGCTACACTTGCATGTAGATGAGGAGCTACTGGTTCCTAAAGATGAGCCTCAGGATGTGGATCAACCACAAGAGGAGGTTCATGGAGTGGAAGAAACCACTCATGCACGCCAAACATCAGAGGGCAGAAGCGCACTACAGAAGCTGAGCAACTGAATCTTGATGCAGCGCAAAATGTGGGAGCACCTACATCACAGCGCAGACAGAGACAGTCACCTGGCCGATTTATTGGATACATGGTTCTGATGAGCAAGTGTATCATGACAAAACCATCTTCTTTCAAGGAAGCTGTGGAGGATCCCGCATGGGTATATGCCATGTTGGAAGAGTATGATTCGATTGTCAGAAACAGTGCATGGGAGATTGTCCCAAGGCCGGAAGGTAAATCAGTGGTAGGTTCGAGATGGATGTACAAAGTGAAGCAAGCTGATGACGGGAGCGTTGAGAAGTACAAGGCAAGATTTGTTGCCTGGGGCTTCTCACAGATCAAGGAGATCGACTATGAAGAAACCTTTGCACCTGTCGCAAGGTATTCTTCCATATGGACTATCCCTTCTCTCTCGGCATAGATGGGTTGGCACATTCATCAGATGGATGTGAATACTGCATTCCTCAATGGAGTCATTAAGGAGGAGGTGTACATAGAGCAGCCTGAAGGATTCTAAATCTTCAGCAGCGAGTCGCATGTGAGTAGACTCAAAAGAGAGATGTATGGGCTGAAACAAGCACCTTGTGCTTGGTACACACAGAAAGACAGTTATTTCACTGGACTTGGATTCTCCAAGAGTGAGTCGGATCCAAACCTATACCAGATTGTGGTGGAGGGTAAGCTTTTGATCATTGTGCTTTATGTAGATGATTTAATACTAACGGGTGATGAACTGTTGATACGCTCATGCAAGGCAGATCTTGCAAAGGAGTTTGAGATGAAGGACTTGGGCATCCTTCATTATTTCTTGGGATTGGAAATTTGGCAGCAGAAGGGTGGACTGTTTGTGTCTCAAGGCAAGTATTCCCGGGAGATACTGGAGAAGTTCAACATGCAAGGCTGCAAGCCTACCGACACTCCTCTTCCTAGTGGTTGGAGGAAAGAGGATGCTACATCGACAGAGGTAGTGGATGCCACTGTTTATCGACGGTTGGTTGCTTCGTTCATGTATCTAGTCAATACACGACCAGACATATGCTATGCTGTTAACCAGCTTTCACAAGCTATGGTTAAGCCTACCAAGCTCTTTTGGAAGGCAGGCAAGCATGTCCTGAGATATCTCAGGGGCACATCGGGATATGGATTGTGGTACAGACAGTTGGATGAGTTGAAGCTGCATGGCTTCACGGATGCAGATTGGGCAGGGAGCCCAATGGACAAAAAGAGCACATCTGGAGGGATATTCAATATTGGGTCTGTTAGACTCCTATACCAATAGGTATCATTTTTCATGATTGACTTGTCGAACTATGCAATATGTTCAAACCTTTTTCTTGTTGCAAAAGTTGTTCCATATTATCAAAAATCAAAAAATTTAAAAAATGTAAAGAGGATATACCCTAAAAGAAAAACCAAAGGGTGAAAAAATAAAAATGGCCAAAAAAGCGAAAGAAAATGAACCCCACCAAAAGAAAAGCCAAGGAAAGTGTGCAAGTCTAAATGCCACTACTTTTTTCTCTGATGTAATAAACAAATTGTGTGTAGCTTGTTTTTCATGCCACAATTTATGAATGGTCAAACAGTTTAAGCTTGGCTAGTTCATCTTTCAATTTTTATGTTTTAGAAATAGAGAATAAAATCTGACCAAACTGTTTATTCTTGGCAGATAAGTAGATAGGTAGAGTAAATAAAAGGAGCTCAATAGTTTAATCTGAGCCCTTGGATGTAATAAGGCTAGAATTAGATAGGTTTCCATATGTAAAAGAAAAGTGTGATAAGGGTTTGCCAGTCTAAGTGCACCCTAATAAAGAAGAAAAAATGGTAGAGTAAAGTAGGTAGGGTAGGTAGATGTTGTTGCAGAATCACATGTGATGAATGATGGTTCTAAACGTGTTCAATTGTAATTTCATCACAAGTACAAAGGCAGATACTACATTGGAAAAAATTCACAGCAAAGCAAAGTTAAGATTATTAACTTCCCCTTCATTTTTCCCTAAAGATTTCACTAATTTCCCCTAAGTGCTAAGGTATTTGAAAATTAAAGGGGCTCAAGGCATTTCCTTGACTTTTGGAGGGACCAGACCCTTGGCCCAATAATTGGAAAAAACCTAAGTACTTAAAATCATTCATCATCACACTCATTTATTTCAAAAAAATCTTTCCTAAGTAAAATCCCATTTTACTTAGGAAAATCATGAGATATTTCATAGAAAGCCCTCAAAATCACATTTTATCCTAAGTTTAAGTGATGAAGTGATTACAATGCAATTTGCTTCTAAAAACTTCACTTTCTTAGTTATATCAATGTATTTTGAAGTTTACCTTGTCCCCTTGTCATATTAACATTGATTTTATTTATTAACTCCTTATAGAAATGACCTTCTCCTATTATATATAATTCCTTTTATATAATATCCCAAAAAACCCATGTATTATAAACTTTTAGTCAAAAGTATTTAATTCCCATTTATTTAAATCAAAAACCCATGTTATACCCCATTTTGGCTAAAAAATAACTTTAACTTTATTTCCGCCCCCTATGGTAAATAAGTCGTGTTGATTTAATTATCATATAATAAAAATCACTTAAACATATATTTATATGTGTTTAAAATAAAAACAAATGTTGCTCGACCATCCACTGTGAAAGGGATTAATTAATCCTTATGATTAGTTAATAACCAGCCCCAGCCAATCAAATCCCGCCCGATGAGTTTATTTAATTATTAACTACGTTGGGCCCGCGCCATTAAAAATCTGCCATCTCCCTGTCCCGTCAACCGTTTGATCGACCCGTTGAAGATCTACGGTCATTATCAATTTCGTTGGCCATCTGTGTACGAAAGATAATGCACGATGGATCGGCGGTATTCTATATAGTGCTTGGCTACGTCTCAATCGTTGTATCGCATCACTACCTCTCCGCCCAAAACCGCCTTCCCTCATAAGAAGTGCGATGAAAACCATTTTACCGCCCGTTCCCTATGACCAATCACGTACATGCTGACATCACTCATTAAAAAAATAAAAAATTCCGCCACCCAGTGACTTTGTGAATAAAACAAAAGAAGCCCACGTTTTTCATTGTTTCATCCACAGAGAATGACTACCCCCCATGCACAGAAATTCAAATTTTAACTGCTGAAGTCTGCCAACCTTTGTCTTGTTGAAAAGAATTGCAGTCAAGCTTCCCGGAAGATTGTCTACCTTAACCAGTACCTATTTAAATCACTATTATCTCCAGAAAACAAGTATTTACCCTAAACTGTCACTGAACTATGTAAGAAACTTGGTTTTCCTTTTTCTTTTACTGAAACAGAGTTGAAATTAATTGCTAGTTCATTCCTTAAACCCAAGAACTGTAATTGAATTCCCAATCTGCAATTGTACCTGTTTTTCCCGTCAAAACCCGAATTTCCATTTTTGAATCCACAAGAACCAAAAATGGAAGTTTCTGTGGCTTTAAATGTAGCACCTTTGAATGCCCCTCACAAAGACTTGGATTATTTACCTTTGGTCGATATGGATTTTCAAGTTAAAGACCTAGGTCTCAGTGAGAATCCTCTTCGAATATTTTGCCGCTGCAGAGACAATTATTTGAATGGTTCTGACATAATTGGACTTTGGGAATCCAATATGCCCATGTACCTTCTCCCAGCAGTCCGTGTTTTTCCTGAAATCATCCATTTTTTCCATGCCAACTATGATCCTAACCAAATAGCAGTCTTATCCCCAAGTCAAGATGTCCTCTTCCCAATAACTGCTCAGTCCATAAATGAGATGTTACAATTCCAACCTGGTCGAGCCCTCACTCCCCTGTCCATGGTTGAATTGCTTGAGAAATCTACCAAATTGTCCCATGAAGAGTTAAACTGTCTTGGCCAGACTTTTATGCTACCACAGCATCAGCGTAAAGGCCCTCCCCCTTATGGTCATACCTTTTTTACTGATGAGGGCATAATTATTTTAAACATGATATCTTCAATAATGGGCTTCAATACTAGTGAGTATGTCGATCATTTGACCCTAGTATTGTTGTCTATTTTTACCTCTGGATAGCCTCCTGCTGTTAAATATGACTTTGCATCTTATATTGCTGACAAAATCCATGATTAGTTCATGAGATTTGGAAATGAGAGAGTATTCAAATATTCTTCTTTCATATATCATCTCATGATATATTATCAGTCTCAAAGTTTTCCTTTCCATATTCAGAAACTTGATGCTAAAGGAAACTCTAGGTCAGTCATCTTTTGGTCGGCCATTACTCACAATTCCCCTTATTCCTCTTATTCCTATAATGAGTTCATTGACCTATTTTTACACCCTGCAACTACCTTGTTGACAGGAGTATCCCCTCCTAGAGTCAGTAATGAAATCAAGAAAATCCTTCAGCTCTCAAAACAGTACAAGATAGGTGACTGGTACTTGTATCAGAATCATACTGAAATCATAATTTATGGATGTGAATTGTGCCCTTTCAAATTGCCAAGATATGTCCCAATGAGACTCTTTGCATTAGAGTACTTTAGGCAGATGAATAATTCAGATATTGTTCATTTCTGTAATGCAAAGAAAAAGGGTCAACTCAGGATAAAGAGCCAATTAGGTTCCTTTGTTTGTAATTCTAGGGAGGCTGGAAAAGAAGCCGAAAGGATTTTAGAAGACTACCTCAAATTACAAAAGAGTTTCTACTGGACGCCCTATGATCCATATAACTTTATTTGTGATAGAAGAATGAAAACAAAATTGTCTCCATACATTCATTTTAGGATGCCAGAAATTGAACAATATGCAAATACAGATGAATGGGTGGAAGGAACTTTGATAGAGCAAGATAGTGAGCAGGTCAATGTTGATAATGTAATGAAAGACCTTGAAAGGATACTTGACCTGGACTATTTTGGGTAGGTACAGACAGCAGGACCTTCTTCAGCAGGAACTTCACAACGACATGTGCAAGAGATCAGTACAGTGGCAGTAGAATCAAAAGGAAAAGAAAAGGAACCAGACATACAAGTATTTGAAAATTTCACAATGACAGAGCAACCAGAGACATCTAAAGAATAAGGTCAAGTACAAATCCCTCCAGTGCAAATCAATGAGCCGGAAATTTCCAATCTACAAACTCCTCTTAATGTGGAAAAAGGGAAAAAGAGAGAGGCCGAAACATCCACCCCTGTTGGTGGATCTACAGAGCAGCATGGTACTAAAAGGAAGATATTTAATCCTTTTCCAGAAATTGAATCAGTTGAAGAAATTTCTGATAGCCAAGGAAGAGAAGACAGTCAACACACAGGTGTAGGTAGTGGGGCATCCACTACTTTTCAAAGAAAGGAACTACAGAAACAGAAAGGAACAGAGATATCTTCTTTCAAGCCTCCAGTGAAAGAGGCCTGGGACATCAAAAAGACATTTATCAATATCAAGGCCAAAAATGATCCACTGAGAGTTCAAGTATATAATCAATATCTGAAAATGGCTCCAAAGAATCAAGAAAGATTGATATCAGCTTTTGACATCCAACAGGGGAAAATGTTAATGAGCCATTTCAAACCCAAGGTACAGCAACCCCAAACAACTGTTGATTATATTAGGACGAACTTTGAAGTCCTAGCAAAGGATATTCATCCTTTAGATCAAATAAAGTTACATAAGCAGACTGGTGAAATGATCTATACTACTTTGATTGATAAGGCAATGGCAGCTCACAGGATACAGGATTCTTTGGAGAACACTAGTGCACAATTGCAGCTTGAAAAAGCTTCTTCTCAAGCCAAAGACAACAGGATAAAAACATTGGAGGAAATAATTATTGGATTAGGTCACAATCCAAAGGATGTCAAAGGTATAGAAGCTCTAATCAAGAAAAAAGATGATGACATTGTAGCTTTGAGAAAACAGTTGAAATTTCCAGCTTCAAGACATCCTCAAACTAAAAAAGTAATAAAGAATAATTTTGAAGAAGAAATGATGGACTTGCTTTTGAGGTTGAATGAGCAACTGACTGAAACAGAAAAAGAGCTTGAACAAGCAATAAAATACAAGCATTCCAGTGTTCCAGTATCTACAGCAGAGGTTATCACAGATACAACAAGTCGGCCAACAAGTCAGCCAACAGGTCAACCAACAGAGCCATCACAGGTAAATACTTCTAATTTAAATTCTGAAGAATTAGTAAAGAAAATGAATGACTTGACACTGCAAGTAACATAACTTCAGCACACAAAGTTACAGCTTATTAATTTGGAACAGAGATATGATCTCTCAAAAATGACTGTTGCTGACAAAACAAGAGAAGTCAAAAAGTTGGAAAAATTGGTTAAAGTTTTGGAAAAGGATCTCACATTGGAGAAACCTTTAAGAGAAATAAATGACATTCTTTGGGATAATATTATCCAGTCAATAAAAGATATCTGGTCTTCAATTCAGATAATATACGAGCAAAATGATTTGGTCAAAGTAGCTCTAGATGAAGTTGAAAATACACGAGTAGAATTAGGAAATAGACCTGAGGAAGCCAATCAGCTCATACAATTTCTAAACACCCAAACCAGACAGCAACTTGCAAATCAGGGTATTCAGGACAGAACTGCAACAATCTTAGAGATAAAAAGAGTTTTTACCAAAAGAACTCTTATGAAAAATTTAGAACGGAGGTGCTTTGACATGCAAGGAGAAATCATTGCTTTCAAAGAAAGGTTTAATGTTTTATTGAATAAAGGGTTGCCCAACCCTATGGTTTCAAAAGAAAAAATAATGGACCTGGAAAATTATGTTAAGAAATTGGACATACATGCTCACAATCTAGCCAGTTCCTCAACCATTTCATCAGAAGCAACATTACCTACAGGAAGGAATCTTCATGACCGATTAGAGAATTTGTTTTATCTTGAACATGAAGTAAAACATTTGTTTCCTAATCAGCCTAATTTCTTCAGATATACCGAGGCTGATGAAACATTGAGGAAGCTTCAACGGACCAAAATAGCAGAAGATAAATGGTGGGAAGATCTATTAGAACTTTTGTAAAATTTGTCTTTATATGAAATTTTTCCTATTTACTACAGCATAAAGGATAAAGGGATAAACAGAGGTCAAAGAGTATCGGTCCAGTTAAAAGTGTATCAGTAAAACCAAAGAGTATCAGTGAAGCAAGGCAGTTAGAACAAAATTACTGAAGAGGACAACAATGAGCCAAAATATAGGTCCAGCCTCCAGCACATTCTCGAAAGGAGGAAACAGCACAACATCAGTTTCTTTTTGTCTTATCTATGAGACCATCTGTCTCTATTTTTATTGTAACTTATTCGTGAGTCATCTTAGATTATATCTCTTTTTGTTATGAGATGTTTTAAATGATTTTTTGTATAAATAAGCCCTCAAACGGATTATTGAGTGTGGATTCTTAGACTCTGATGTAACATTGAATATTTTGGAATAAAGAGCTTTGGAGAAATTTTTTCGTGGCAAAACTAGACAAGGAATTGAGGCAGAAGACTTTTCTCAGGATTCATGTGTCAAATGAAGGATCAATAAGTCATCTCTATCTCATGTTTTGAAGTTTAATATTTGTTTACAATATCATCTGTGTTTCATTATCTTAATATTTAACGAAAATGATTAAATCAGAAAGTACTTAGGTGTAATCTAATTTTAGTCGTTATTATTCTAAATGTTTTCCTCTAAACTGGTTTAAACAGCGAATTCTCAATTGCTCCTGTTTGTCTAGTTTATACATCTTTGGTTATTTAGTAAAGAATACTTAACTTCTCTTTATTGATAATCAATCTATTTCTTTTCTCTTGAATGTGTTGAAAAATTCTTCGTTGCCTTTCATCCGTTTGAATTCCATTCCATTCACTTTAGATCTATAAATTGTTTCTAGTTTGATTATCTTGCCCTGATAAACCATCTTTTGTTAAAAAACTTAAGCCAGTGCAGCCAATCCTTTGACTCCATTAGCCCAATGGACTGAAACTACTTGATCTTAATCTTAGCTAAAGAATTCCATCAACCCAAACAAAATCAAAACCCCTGGACTTTATAACTAGCCTAATATTCTCAAAAAGAAAGCCAAATTTTATAGAGAGAGCCCTCTCTAGATACAGATTGGCTAGATTTTGTACCTGAACGTTGGTTTGTGGTTACCTCGGACCCCCTTCCTCTTCCAACATCTTCAAGGAAAATCTGAGTGATAATATAGTGGCGACTCCACTGGGGAACTGAATCATTTATTTTTACTATTGTTTGATTTATAAACTACAGACGGAGCCTGAAGATTAGCCAGGTAGCCTTTGAAATGATTTTTTCTCTGCAATTGCATACTAAATAAATTCTAATTCAATTAATCTCCGGTCTAGTTTATAGACTGAACTTTGGTTTCAGACAATCAATCAGTTTCTCTAGTTCAATAAATCTTTGAGAAAATTTTAATTAAAAATCTTTAATTTCTTGGAGAATTTGTCGAAGTTGTATTTTCATTCCATTTAAAACAAAAAAATAAAAAAGAAACATTACTAGGAAAATCTGAGTGATAACAGGGTCTACAACAGTTTCTTGGTATAGCAGGAAATAGAGATCCATGGCACTCAGTTCACTGGAGGTCGAGTACATGGCAGCAAGTTTGGTTGCATGCGAGGCTATATGGATGAGGAAGATCTTGGTCGGGTTGTTCGATTCGCACTTACATCCTACTGTGATATATTGTGATAATCAGAGTTGCATTAAACTCTCGGTTAATCCAGTATTTCATGATAGATCTAAACATATTGACATCTGGTACCTTCATATCAGAGATTGTGTGCAGCAGAAGATCATGCTTCTTTCTTACATTCCTACGGAGGATCAGGATGCAGATATTCTGACGAAGGCGCTCACCAGGAGCAAATTTGAATACCATAGAGATAGGATCAGGGTGGCAGATAATCCCTATCTTTTTGAGAGGGAGTGTTGAGATTCAACAAGATGATGAGCTTAGTGAAAAGAGTCGCCTTCACTAAGTGGGCCTGCAGGCTATTTTTGGCGCAAAGTATATTTTTAGACTATGTCTATTTTTAGACATGTCGATCATATTCTATGAGTTGAAGGATGTTATTTGTGGATGGTTGGTCAAGTTGGAAAAATATATGGAATTCTATTTTTAGACATATTGGGTGGAATTTATTTTCAGATTGCTAGTCTAAAAATAGATATGTCAAATATTATTAGCTCTTAATAATATTTGGACTCTAAACATTATCTTATTCTCTTGGAGCACTTCAGTTAAGTGCACAGATGTGGCACACCAGCTGACAAAAGGAATTATGCTATTCCTAAGGGTTTACTAGAGTTAATGCATGAGGAATTCAGTTAGAACTCATGTGACAGAGTTTGGTGGAGTTATAGAAGTAGTTGGTGGAGTTGTATTTAGTTTGACTCAGTTAGACTCAGTTGAGCTAGTTGTATCTAGTCTAACTGAATGATACACTAGTGAGAGTGGTGTGAATTAATTAGTTGATTAATTCACTAAATAATAACTCATTAATCAACTGAAGAATACATCAGCTAACTACAGTGCATGGACAATTTGAGTGGAGACCAGTGGAGAGGTAGGTGAAAGAGCAATTGTGACTATCAGTTGTGACTATAGTGATGCATTGATTGCATCCAACACTTAATGGAGATGCCAATGAGGATTTCACAGTGCAATCTTGGTGAGTACGAGTTCATTCAGAGCCATTCTTCAATAGGGATTGTGTAGTAGAAGCAGGCTAGCAGGTGGCAGAGATCGGTGCATGGATTTGCAAGATCTAGCCTGATTAGTGTGTAGCGATTGTATTGTACTGAGAGCTTCATATGATCAGCTCTGTATGAGGATTATTACATGATCTCTATGACATATATTATGTACAGATAGTTGGGGTTTTTAGCTTCAGGCTTTCCCATTAAACAGCTATGTTAATGTGTGTGAATTTTTATGGTTTCATGTGTGCATTGCAATTGATTTAATTTCCACATGTGATGATCAATAGTGGAATAGATTCTGTATTGTGCATGAAGTTAAAATAGTGTGTGATCAGGAGAATATTGGATATATAACACATAATTTATATAATTTCTACATATTCCTTGCAATGCTGACTATACCTGCCACATCATCAATGTACTTGTTCTGCTCCTTTTTTGCCTATTTTGGAAAACGAAAAACAGACGATATCTCAGTCATACGAACTCTGATTTTGATGAAACAAGTTGCGTCGAAATCCCGGCGACGAACTCTATTCAGTTGTTCAGGTTCGAAGCAATTTTGAGCACTTTGAAATTTTAACTAATTTTATGCCCTGATCCAAATTTTGATCATGGCACCACCCTTATCCGCCTTACTATAGTAATTAATAATTTTATTTTATAATTAATTAATTCTAATTCTAAACTATAATAATTTTAATAACTAACTTTCTAATTCCCAAATGCGGGTGGACAGAAGGAGTATTGATGAGATGGGACGGAGGTCTAGCGCGCCATGCCAACACCTGCCTGTCCTGAACGTGAAGTTATTAGGCCCTCCGCATGAAAGCTTGCAACATTTACACACTACTCCTACCGAGGAAATGATCTCTGAACACTTCAGTCTTCACTTGATCTCTTCTGTGATGGCTCCGGCCTTCAAGTGCTCCGGCTTGACTTACATCAAAGGAGCAGTAATGAAGCTTAATCTTCTAAGCATGAGAGGTATGGATTTGAGGCAAGTGGGCGCAGTGCACACCAGAGACTGGTACCTAACGTGACAGGCTATATGTAACCTGGCAGATTCTCTTCTCCAGATCTGCTTTGGAGGCGTTGGTCGGTCTCTTCTCTGCTGGAAGAGGATCTGTTCATTGGAATTCTGTTCTGACCAGAGTCACTGTTATTTTTCACGATGCCACGGCTGCGACATCGCATGCGGAGCCGAAGGGGTGGCTCCAGAGGGCCCCTCCAGTGCTCGCACCAGCCCATCTTCGTTATCGCCTTCCACGTCCAGTGGCCCAAGCACTGGCCATTACCCTCGGACGCAGAGTGGCAGGGGACATTCATGGTATCAATCAGAACTGGAGCTCCCTCGCATCGCATCCTCCGACATCCTCTGTCCCCAATTCAGGCTCAGCGCGTTTCATATTTAACAGCTCCCTCACGCGCCCTCGGATTACGGCGATTCTATCGGTGGTCTTTCTCGAGGAACACCAGCCTGGGGAGCCCAGCACGCAGACTATGGCTCCTCCTGTAGACTTTGGATTGTTCTCGAATGTCAACATGGCGAATGATCAAGCCTCGATGCCGCCTCCGACCATACCTGCAAGGTCTGCTCCGGCTGAAGCTAGAGCCCCAGATGCACCAGGCCCCTCAGCCTTTGAAGAAGCGCTTGCCCGAGACCTGCAAGCCTTTGGTTGGTGCAGGATTGTGGAGGAGCCTCCAGACAATTAATGGGTTTGTTACATGTCTGTTCTTCTATGTCTATAGCCCAAATTATTGGGCCTATCTTGATGTTGCTGGTCATGGAACTTTTTTGGAGTTGTTTTTTGTGCTTTTTTGGTTCAAAGTGAACTCTGAAATGCTTCTCAATGTTCCCCTGCGTGGGCTATGGCATGTATCTCAGTCTCTTTTTGTAAATTCTGCCTCTAAGGCAGTAGACTCGGACTTCGGTCCCGTTGTAAAATTATCCCTTTGTTAATAGATCAGTTTAACTTACAAAAAAAAAAATAACTAACTTTCTAATGGCTAGTTTTAATAGCTAGTCCTTAACCAATTCTTAATTTAAAAATTAATTAATATCAGTTTTAAAAACTAACTTTCTAATGGCTAGTTTTAACAGCTATTTCTTAACGGCTAGTTCTAGGCATTGATGTAGCCCTATTTATTCATTAAGATCGATTAGCTTCTCCTCCTTACCCTGAGGATGAACCACAATAGTTGGTTCGAACTGTTGACCTAATCCTAATGATATGATTAATCCGAAAAACATTCAATTAATTATCGATATAAACAATAAAATTCAAAATCCAAATCCTCATAAATAAAGTTAAAAATTAAAAATTAAAATCAATTAAGAAAAACGAAAAAAAATATATTTTTTAAATTCTAAAATAATTAAATTTAAAATTATTCCCCACCAACACTAGAATATTTCCTTGTTATCATTCTCTTAAGTTCTTAGCCGCAACCCCAATTCAACAAGTTGTCGCGTTGCGGACGGTATACCTGCCGAACAAAGATAAACACATGCTATCTGCTGCAAGGACTGCACATGCACATATGGTTATGCTGCCCCACTGATAGAGTTAATTCTACATTTCTTGAAATGGCATGAAGTGTTTCTTCACTATTTATTTATTTATTTTTTGTTGGATGATTGCAGCAATATCGGAATTTATGTTTTATTTCAATGTTTTTTATTTTTATATTTTTTATGTTGGATGATTACAGCAAGATGGAAATTTCTTATCTAAATGTTCAAATTGCATTTTATTTTCAGATTTGGCCAGATGGACATAATACTAATTGTCGGTGTTTTATGGTTTATTTCATATGAACAATTTTATGGTTTATTTTGTATGAACAATTTTATTTATATATAAGTGTACGTTATGAAGTTGTCAATATAATTGTATGCTATATAGGTTTCTTATTTAGATCTGAAAACACCTAACATTGAACACCAAAACATCTAGATGGTGGTAGCTATATAACTTGTATAACTTCCTCACATAAAGTGTTTAATTGTCTACAGAAATGCCTAAGAAAGTTCAACATAAATTCCTGGAAAAATAAAGCTCAACATAAATGCCTAGAAAAAGAAAATTCAACATAAAAAAGACTGTATATAATTTCATTGAATGCAATTATTATTATGGGCATTTTTCCTTCAATGTTATAAGGTAAATATTATGCAATTTGGAGGAAATTTCTTAATATCTGAACGAATGACACTTTTCCATTCAATTTTATAAATTATTATCCAGTTTGGAGCAATTTTGCCGAAATTTTGGAGCAATTTTGCTAGAATTAAGAAATTGTTGTCAACATGAATTAAATGTAATTCTTACCATTTAAATGAATTTCAGAATTATACCTCAACCAGAAAGTGTTGGATCAATAAATAAGTGTAGATTAACCAGAAAAATGTTGGGTGAAACATTGGATCAATGAAGAAGTGCAGTGAATACCGGTGGAGTTAGGGAACTTGACAAACCTCAAAGCCCTCGATATTTTTAGCAATGAAATCGAAGGCCCAGTTCCTCAAGTTGGCATCTGGAAAAGTTTCAATTCCTCCAGTTTCAGAGTGTTGCATTCCCAGCATCTTCCACGACATACCATCACAGTTGTGGCTATTTCAGTTATTGTGAGTGCAATAATCTCTTTACTGTTTTTCCTTGCATTTATTCTTTTTTAAAGGGGCAAAATAAAAAATAATCAAATCAGAGGAATTGTCGATCGGCATGCCTGGAGAGCCATCGATCCAAAGGTTTACAAAAAAGGATCTGGAAATGGCCACTAAGTCATTCAGTGTTGGTAATAAATGGCAAAGTGGTGGTTGTGAAAACATTGAAGATGGAAAAATCCAAGGAACTGGACCAATGTTTCAAGAGGGAGCTTTATACCATGACTCTTATAAGGCATCGAAACCTGGTAACAACAGGTTAAAGGCATTAGTAATGGATTTCATGCCAAATGGAAATCTAGATGCAGTTCTGCATAGCGTGGATGCACGGGAGGGGCATTCAACTCAGCTGGATTTAACAAAGCGTCTAAGCATAAGCTTATCAATAGCTCAGGCATTGGTTTAATTACACGAGAATTACGATTTCCCCATCATCCACTGTGATCTAAAGCCTGCAAACATTCTTTTGGATGAATATTTTGAAGCTCACCTGAGCGACTTTTGTACTACTAGAATGCTTGGGATCCATCTCCAGCAAGAAGTAAGCCAAGGGACATTGTCTGCTTCTTTTCAGCTGGGGACCATCGGCTACATCACACCTGGCAAGATTATCATGCCATTTCACTTTAACATCATATATTGTTCGTTTACTCTATTTACTACAGATTCCTGAAATATTCTGAAATTGACTTTGCCCATATCTATTTCTAAAAGCCCATTTTTTTATATCATAAATATTTAAATTACCCAACAATGAATTTGAACCAGATGCATTGTGTGCTCCTGCATAGTTTGCATATATGGCGAGGGTGACTCCCAGAGAAGATGTGTTTAGCTTTGGCATAATCCTGATGGAGTTATTAACAAGTAAAATGTTGGAATATGTGAAAATTCCAGAACAACAATGGAGAGAGTAATGCTCTCCTCTTCAACACAGAGAAATATAAAATTTCTTGACAGGAGACAGAGTTTTCACACTCAAAACAAACTTCTATTCCTTAAAAAAAACTATTACAATGTCTTCCTCTCACAGAAGGATTTACAAAATTTGTGACTGCTGCCAACACAGTGCACACCAAGGAAAATTAACTCTCTGTCTTTGTAAAATAACACTGTTGTGTTTTTACAATTTACGCACTGTTGTGCATAATACAAAAAAACAGTTGCATAGCCTCTCGGACCTTTTGGCTTTTATATGCCGCACACATTGAAAAACATTACAAACTATATAAAATTTTAAACTTAAACCTAAATCTGTTTTACAAAAAATCCTTTCGGGCCCACTACAACAATGCGCTTTGAACGCTCGATCAAAAATTTAGATCTAATCTATAACTGCATCGGGTCCGCATTTTACAATAAAACAAATGAACCAAACAAAAATTTCGATTGTGATTTGAAATGCGGATGCGATGGCCTTATTTAAATCCGTTGCATAAACTGTGGATTGGGTCCGGGCTCATCAATAAAAAAAACGACCAACTGAAAAGTTTCGATTGCGATTGAAAAACCGGATGCGATGGCCCCTTTTAATTCCCCTACATAAACTGGATCGGGTCCGAATGGAAACAAAACAAACAACAAATAAAATCTTCGATTGCGATCAATAATCAGACACGATGAACAAATATGAAATCTGGTTCATAAACCAATCGGGTCTGGACTTCAAACACTGTGTGATCGGGCCTCGTACAAAAAGGTTCCGATTTTGATTAGGAACCGGACGCGATGGACATATAAACTGCACTATATAGGAGGGATCGGATCCGCCATTCTCATATGTCAATTGGGCCAAAAACAAAAGGTTGTGTTTCAAACTTTGTGATTGTGTAATATAATGCCGCGTGGTCTGTGGGACCACTCGCGGGCCTCGGCTCAAAGTGGAGGGCGATTGTAATATAAGGTTTGATTGCGATGTGTGTTCATCGCATCGTGTCGTAACATAAAACAAAAGGCTATGGAATATGTGAGTTCGTTCCGCTTGCGGAACTCGCCACATCAACAAGACACTGTACTTGTGGGGACCACGGGGGTTAAAACTAAATGCCCGCGTACACAGAAAAATATCTCTTTGTATATATATATATAAAGTTATAAAGTACTCTGTTTTTCCAAAAACAGAGACTGTCCCTGAACAATTCAAAAGTCTATTTTTCAAAATAAAAGACTGCGTCGATCAAAAACAAAATCTGAAACTAACTGTTCACTGCATTTAGAAAGCGGCTGGGAGTACATAAACCTGGAGAAGAAAATAGAAAGCAGCTCTGTACAACCATTGTTGAAAGTAACATTTCAACACTCCCCCTTACTTTCAACTGCTAGGTTATCAGTCATACCCAGGCATTTTCTCAAAAATTCGAAACTCTTCTGCCCCAATGGTTTGGTCAGAATGTCTGCAAACTTCTCCTGAGTTTTGCAGTGTTCCAAAATAACTTCACCATTGTTTACCAATTCTCTGATGTAATGAAATTTTGTGTCAATGTGTTTCATCCTCTTGTGAAACATAGAATTCTTAGATAATGCAATAGCTGAGCTATTGTCACAAAAAATCACAGTTCCTTTTTTTTGCTCTTGGCACAAACTCCTTAACATCCTCCTCATCCAAATTTCTTGACACGCTGTTGTTGTAGCTGCCACATATTCTACCTCTGCTGTAGACAACGCTACTATAGGCTGTTTTTAGAAGCCTATGAAATGGCTCCTGAACCCATGTGAAAAACATAACCGAGTGTGCTCTTTCGATCATCTACACTTCCAGCCCAATCACTGTCAATGTATCCAACTAAGTCTGAACATTCTGAAGCAGTATATAAAATCCCATACCTTTTGGTACCTTTAACATACCTCAGAATTCTCTTCGTTTCCTGCCAATGTGCATCCTTTGGCTTCTCCATGAATCTGGAAATCAAACTAACAGCATGCATTATGTTTGGCCTAGTTGCAGTCAAATACATGAGGCTGCCAACTATGCTCTTGTATAAGCTAGGATCAAAATCCTTGCTGCTGTCCTCTCTGCTAAGTTTTAATCCCATCACTGTGGGAGTGATTGCTGCTTTGCTTTCCTGCATATTAAATATTTCAAGCACTTCATTAACATATTTTTCCTGTGAGATAAAAATCCCATTTTCATCTTGTTCTACTTTTATTCCTAAGAAGTATCTCAACAAACCCATGTCATTCATTTCAAATCCTTCTTTCATGACTGTTTTAAAATTTTCAATAAGGTAATCATCATTACCTGTGAAAATAACATCATCAACATATAAAACTACAATCCACATTTTACCATCCTTTTCTTTGATGTAGAGGGTGGGTTCTCCCTCACACTTTTCAAACCCATTTTCCAGTAGATAAGAGTCTATTCTACTGTACCACGCTCTTGGTGCTTGCTTCAGCCCATAAAGAGTTTTCTTCAACTTGCACACTTTGTGCTCTTGGCCTTTCTTTTCATAGCCGAGAGGTTTTTCAATGTAAACCTCTTCCATTAAAACTCCATTTAGGAATGCTGACTTCACGTCCATTTGGTAAACTTTCCACTTGTTTTGTTCTACTATGGACAGCAATGCTCTCATGGTTTCCATTCTAGCAACCGGTGCGAAATTTTCCTCATAATCTATCCCATGCTTCTGCTTATACCCTTTGACGACAAGTCTTGCCTTGTGTCTCTCTATTTTTCCTTCAGCATTACTCTTGGTCTTGTAGACCCATTTAACTCCAATGACATATTTACCTTTTGGGAGTTCAACCAAATCCCATGTCTTGTTTCTTTCTATGGCATTAATCTCCTCATCCATAGCTTCTATCCATTTCTTATCCTTAATAGCTTCTTTGAAATGAACAGGATCATCAACATGACAATATACAGCAAACAAAGAATTGATGCCTTCATTTCCTGCCTCTTGTGCATAAATGTCATTCAAATTTCTGAACATTTTACTTCTTTCATTTGGTGTACAAATGCCTGAGGAAGCACTTGAATTTCCTCCTTGTGGTGTGCTTGGAGAAGCACTTTCATTTCTCCTCAAGGGTGTGCTTTGCTGCTCTTGTGTTGGTGCTACTGTTTGGGGATGTATTTCAACCAATTCATCATCATTTTCATCATGAGATAAATAGTGTTTAACAATCATTGTTTTCTCTATGCTTCCATCCCAAGCTTCCTCCTCAATGAACTGAACATCTCTGCTCACAATAAAATTCTTGGTGGATGGGTTATATAACCTGTAAGCCTTGGATTCCTCACTATATCCAATGAAAATACATTTCTCCCCCTTGTTGTCCAAATTCTTCCTTGGCTGATCCGGTATGTGTGCATAAGCCACACGTCCAAAAACCTTCATGTGTGTGACACCTTGCTTTGTGCCACTCCATGCCTCTTCCGGCACTTTGTTCTTCACTGCTTTTGTAGGGCATCTATTTAGAATGTACGCTGCACAATGTACAGCTTCAACCCAATAATCATTAGGCAAATGCTTTGCCTTTAACATGCTCCTAACCATGACCATTATGGTTCTATTATTCCTTTCGGCTACTCCATTTTGTTGCGGAGTATATCTTGTTGTAAACTGCTTATGAATACCATTTTCTCTACAAAAATGTAGAAAATATTTAGAGATATACTCACCTCCTCTATCAGTCGTTAGGACTTTGATGTGCAGCCCACTTTGGTTCTCAACAAATGCTTTGAAATTGCAGAGCCTTTCAAACACTTCACTTTTGTTTTTCAAAAAGTAAACCCAAGTTTTTCTTGTAAAATCATCTATGAATGTTAACATGTCATGGTTGCTAGCAAACGATGGAGTTTGCATCGATCCACACAAATCTGAGTGGACAATCTCTAAGGGTGTCTTTTCTCTTATGCTTTTCCTGGAAGGAAAACTTTCTCTATGTTGTTTCCCCAAGATACAACCTTCACAAAGGCTGTCTGATTTCTCTATCAATGGTAAACCTCTTACCATTCCTTTTCTGTTCAACAAGTTAAGACCTCCAAAGTTGAGATGTCCAAATCTCAAGTGCCACAACCAATTTTCATCTTTTGGTTCACTTTGGATAGCCTCTTTTGCCACTGTTGCTATCTTTTCTTCATTCTTCAAATCTGCTCTCATTCTAAGAGGGATCTTTTTCCTTGTCATCTTCACTTCAGCAATACATTGTTTGCTGGGAGGTTTGTCCATGATGGTACAAACATCATCCTCAAAAAATACATTATACCCCTTTTGAACAATTTGTCCAATACTTAAGAGGTTACACTTCATTCCTAGAACATAATAGACATCTGCTATGGATTTCTTTGCACCTTTCCTTGTTAAAACATTTACATTTCCTTTTCCCATAACAGAAACTTTGCTATCAGTTCCTAGTGTGACTTGTGACTTCACACTCTCATCTAACATAGAAAACATTGCTAAGTTTCCTGTCATATGGTTACTGCAACCGAAGTCTAGAAACCATAAATCCTCACTTTTTTCTTCAGTCATATTACTATCTAAAAACAAATTATTTTGGCTGATATTTTCTCTAGTGAAATTTGTACTAGTTCTACTTCCCATATCATGTTGCTTCTTTCTACATTCATTAGCATAATTACCATATTTTTTACAATAGTGACATTGGACATTGGACTTATCATACCTCTATACTTGAGAATTTTGCTGACCATTTTGTTGGCTGCTTCCTTGGCCTTGATGCTGATTTGGATTGCTGCCCCTTCCTTGAGCATTTTTCGGATTGTTCCTTCCACCTCTTTTTTGGCTTCTGCCTCTTCCTCTTTTGTTTCCTCTGCCTTGCCCTCTTCCTCTTCTGAAATACATTTGGGTCTTAAAGGCATGTTCCAGAGATGAGTTTTCACTCCTACCCAATCTCTGCTCATGAGTCATCAGTGATGCATGTAGCTCATCCACTGTGAACTTTGTGAGATCCTTAGTCTCCTCTATGGTGGTGACAATCACATCGAATCTTGAGGGAGACTCCTCAAGAGTTTATACACAATCCTCTTGTCTTCAAGAGTCTCTCCATGAGATCTTATTTGTGTGACCATTCCAATCACATGAGTGAAGAATGAGTCAATAGTATCTGACTCTTTCATGCAGAGAGTTTCAAAGTCTCTCCTCAGCAACTGAAGTTTTGTTGTCTTTACTTTTTCCATGCCTTGATAGGCTATCTTGAGAGTTTCCCATGCTTCTTTGGATTTCTTGGTTTTTGCTATCCTAGGAAACACACTCTCATGCACTGCTTGATACAATAAGAAGAGAGCCTTGGAGTCTTTATTCCTAATGCTTTTCAGCAACTCTTTCTCTACTTGAGTTAAAGCTTCAAACTCTTCTTCATTTGATGGCTCTTCAAAGCCATCCTCAACAAATTCCCATAAGTCTTGGGAGACAAATAAAGCTCTCATAGTTTTTGACCAGTAGTCATAATATTTCCCATTAAATAGTGGGAGATGGATATTTCCCATACCCATACCAGTGCTGGCTCTAGCCATTCTGCACTCTTAACTATGATTCAAAAAACACTTTACTGTGTATTTAAAATAGCTCACTGTTCTGCAACAGTAACACAATAAAATGTATAGAGAAATACCTTTAATTCTTTTTGGCTGAGTCTTCACACTACTGGAGAGGTTGCTGCAACAAAGAACTCCTTCCTTCAACTTCTTTGATCTTCAAAGAGCCTGGACTAGCTTTGATACCATGTTGGAATATGTGAAAATTCCAGAACAACAATGGAGAGAGTAATACTCTCCTCTTCAACACAGAGAAATATAAAATTTCTTGATAGGAGACAGATTTTTCACACTCAAAACAAACTTCTATTCCTTAAAAAAAAACTATTACAATGTCTTCCTCTCACAGAGGGATTTACAAAATTTGTGACTGTTGCCAACACAGTGCACACCAAGGAAAACTAACTCTCTGTCTCTGTAAAATAACATTGTTGTGTTTTTGCAATTTACGCACTGTTGTGCATAATAAAAAAAAACATTTGCATAGCCTCTCGGGCCTTTTGGCTTTTATATGGCGCACACATTGAAAAACATTACAAACTATATAAACTTTTAAACTTAAAACTAAATCTGTTTTACAACAAATCCTTTCGGGCCCACTACAACAATGTGCTTTGAACATGCGATCAAAATTTTAGATCTAATCTATAACTGCATCGGGTCCGCGTTTTACAATAAAAAAAATGAACCAAACAAAAATTTCGATTGCGATTTGAAACGCGGATGCGATGGCCTTATTTAAATCCGCTACATAAACTGTGGATCGGGTCTGGGCTCATCAATAAACAAACGACCAACCGAAAAGTTCTGATTGCGATTGACAAACCAGATGTGATGGCCCCTTTTAATTCTGTTGCATAAACTGGATCGGGTCCGGATGGAAACAAAACAAACAACCAATAAAATCTCCGATTGTGATCAATAATCAGACGCGATGAACAAATATGAAATCTGGTTCATAAACCAATCGGGTCCGGACTTCAAACACTGTGCAATCGGGCCTCGTACAAAAAGGTTCTGATTGTGATTAGGAACCAGACGCGATGGACATATAAAGTGCGCTATATAGGATGGATCAGATCCGCCATTCTCATATGTCAATCGCGCCAAAAACAAAAGGTTACGATTCAAACTTTGCGATTGTGTAATATAAGGCCACGTGGTCTATGGGACCACCTGCAGGCCTCGGCTCAAAGTGGAGGGCGATTGTAATATAAGGTTTGATTGCGATGTGTGTTCATCGCATCGGGCCGTAACATAAAACAAAAGGCTGTGGAATATGTGAGTTCGTTCCGCTTGCGAAACTCGCCACATCAAAAAGACATTGTACCTATGGGGACCACAGGGGTTAAAACTAAATGCCCACGTACACAGAAAAATATCTCTGTGTATATATATAAAAAAAAATATAAAGTACTCTGTTTTGCCAAAAACAGAGACTGTCCCTGAACAATTCAAAAGTCTGTTTTTCAAAATAAAAGACTGTGTTGATCAATAACAAAATCTGAAACTGGCTATTCACTGCATTTAGAAAGCAGTTGGGAGTACATAAACCTGGAGAAGAAAATAGAAAGCGGCTCTGCACAGCCACTGTTGAAAGTAACATTTCAACATAAAAGACCCACCAGTTTTCCTAGCTCGTCTTCTGCTTCTGACCAACAAGGCACTAGTTTGCGAGAATGTATAGAAAATGGTTTCAAGGACTTCAATTAGTGTAATTGATCCATTTTAATCATATAAATTGTTGTCGTAAGCTATGCAAATTCCATAGCTCAGCTCCTGTGTTTGGCTTAGCTCTGTTTTTGCTCAACTTTGCTTCCGACTCTGATGCAAAATTAATGGACATTAGTTTATAGACTTGGATCTGTTGATTACTCACAAAGGGCCACCATCTATGCTGCAAGCAACAAGTGGATGCCTCTATCAATGTGTCTCAACGTGTCTGTATGCAAAAATACAGGTGGCCTCAAAAAAAAATTTAGGATATGATTTTCTAATAAATAATGACTTTAAAACCTGAACTTTCGATAAAAGTTTTAAACGGCTTCTTTCCCGAACTTTGGATAAAAATTTCAAAGTAAACTTTGCATAAATCTTACACAACTAAATTAAAACTTTGCAAATTTTCAAAGTAAAGTTTGGACAAGCATTACACAACGAAATCAAAACTTTGGTTAAAGGATAAATCCTTGCAAATACAAATCAAGGTCTGCAATAAGACCCCCAAGTTGAACAGCCAATAAAAATCAATTAAAAAATTTGAAATATTCGATATTTTAAAGGACTTTGGTTAAAACCATTTGACATTTAGAAAGTCAACAAAATAAATGCCAAGTCAAAGCAATATCAATCGCTATATACCTGCTACTACCTGCAGGTATAATAAAAGAAAAATCACCTAGCCACTTTAGTTACCTAATTAAATATAAACCAGGAAATGTTGCTTTACTTCTCCATTTTCCATCTAAATAGATGTGTTCCTCACGCGAAATAATGTTTGATAAGAAAATGGCATATATTTGTTACTTCAATTTTCCACATATCCTCTAAATTATGGTCCACGAGAAAAGGAATTTGGAAGAAATTATTATCTATAAAATAAATAATATATTTATAAATTATATTATTTATCTTCATTCTAGAATAAGTAGTAGATGACTTTATTAAGGATTTATATTATATATATCATTTATTTTAAATCTAGCATATGTAAGCAGGGAAAATTTTAAGGATGGAAAATTATTTTGAAGTTTAAAAAATTGTATCACTAGTCCCTAATGTGAAAAATATAAAAGGTTTATTGATGTATTTGTCAAATTATTCAAATTTATAATGATATTGTATATATTGTCTATATAATGTTGGCGATTTTTTAGGTAAAATAAATTTATGTTGTAAAATATGGGCAAATCATTTTTATAAAAAAATGGAAATTGGCAAATCTTTTTTTTTGGAAAAACCATGGAAAACTAGCCCACCTACAAATATTAGCCCCTAAAATTTTCCATGTATGTAAGATATATTGTAATTTTTTGAGATATAAATTTTTTATTGTAACTTTTTTGTGATATAATTTTTTTAGACTGTATATTTAATTATTTATGTCATTTTTTATAATTATTAATGATATTTTTGTAAAATTATTGACATAAATTATTTTAATTAAAGGGATTTATATTAAGTATTTATCTTTTTCGCTAATTAATATTTTTGTAAATTTATTGATGTAAATTAATATATTTTATTTAAAGAAATTTATATTAAGTATTTATTCTCTTCTAATTAGCTAAATGCCCAATAATATTGATAACAATTAGTTAGCTAAGCTTTTGGGTTGATTAATATATATATTCAATGTATCAATAGATCCATTCAATCTTCTCCTTGAGATGACATATAATAAGGCATAATTGTATATTGTGATATGTGCTCAATGGTTTTCAAAATTACTATGTATATTACCAAGCTACACAATCAATTATTGGAAATTTGAATGCACATAACGAGAGTGGTGAAAAATTCACATTCACATTATGTATTTTATGTAAATCTATTCATTATGAGAATTCATCGCCAAAATGTTTGAGATAATGCTCACATTAATGTTGTGTGCTAAGTTTGGGGATTGGCTTTGAGGTTTTGTAGGAGACTGTTGAGATATTCTCTCAACCTCTCTCTCTAAGATTGGAATTAGTTGGATCTCACTCCAACTATATGTATCCTTGTTTATTGTGTGGAATACATTTAATTATTGTGTGTGAATTATTTGTAATGGATGCTATTCCAATTTCTCATATGGTATCAGAGCCTAGCTGAGCTTAATCTCTCACAGGAGTGCCCAGGAAGATGAAATAGTTTGGGAGAGGTTCTCTGTACATGCGTAGATTAGGAGTGTTAAATTATCTCTCACAGGAGTGCCCAGGAAGATGAAATAGTTTGGGAGAGGTTCTCTGTACATGCGTAGATTAGGAGTGTTAAATTATTTTGCTTGTGAGAGTGTTGTGTGTTCATTTGTTTCTTGAATCCCAGCGTCTTCGTGTGTTTTTTGTTCCTTGAAAATTGAACCGAATCACTAACGATTAGCCAACGAGTGCCGTTGATTCAAATCTGAATCATCTTTCACCTCATTATCCAGTGAATGCTACGTTACTGAATTCGGGGATCCTATTTTCACTTGCATCGAATATTCACCATCTCTAGTGCTAACGGGATTGTGGGAAATCTGGGAAGTTTTGTTGATGAAATATTGTTGGAACCTGTGCAACCTATTGTGGCTTCGACGCAGTTGTTCAGCATTTGAAAGGTTGGAGTCTCTCCATATAAGATCGACTCTAATGCTTTATAAATTCTCGGTTGATCAATGGAAATTGCATTACTCCTCTCTGACTTTTATTCGTTACTGGTGCAGATTCCCTTTATATGAAAACACATATAAAGCAATGATGGCGATAATCGAAGATTTGCATATGGAGAGTCTTGAAGTTTTTCTCCCCTGCCGCTGCCCAAATCTTCTTACAATTTTGTAGTTTTACCGATTACAGTGTTTTTTATTGGAATCAAGATTATAGTTTTGTTATGCAGATCTGAATCGAAATGTGATTTAGACCCAAAATCGTATCATGTAATGAAAAAAGAATGTGAGCTTTCATATGCTTTGCCTAGTGAAATTTGTTGTGTGAAAAGAATCAAATAAGGCATGAACCTGAACCGACGGCCACTTAGGCAAAAGCGCTGCAACACCCCGGAGCCGCGGTACTGTAGCCGCCTATAAGGAATCCCATGCAATGAGTAAGGCCGACAATGGAACTCATACAGCTTATCGAAGCCGGTGGGGATTGCGCCAACACATTTGCGGCCATTATGAGCACCATTAGAATTAGGGTTACAGAAATTAAAGCCTTCCTAGCTGTGGAACAAGTTTTAAGAAATGATCCTGGAGATTATTGAAAAACACAGTGATCACTGCAGGCATGCAAGATGGGTTGGTCACTTTCTTGGTTGCATCCATCAGAGTTTTATGTCAAATTTGTTATATTTTATATTGTTTAAGTTGTAAAGAAGAACCAAATTTTGAACATGGTGATGTATTTCAAGCTTGTAGTTCTTGCGTGTTCTTCTGTGCCACAAGAGCATGTTACTAGTTTGATTATGTTCAGTATGTTATAAGTTGTAGACTCTTGTTGTACTTCGGTGCTCCAAGATCGACAATTATAGGTTACCTTTACCTTGTGAGTTTGTAAGTGTGAAAAAGGTCAGTTGTTTAACTGATTTCTAAAAACATTTCATACTTAGATCGTTGTCCTATATAACTGTCGAAATTTTCTCTTCGAGGGGGATTTCACAGATGGAAGTGTATCAATAAAATGGTTCAATATTGAGACTATCTTTCGGGAGGTCGAGAAGCGTCAGTTCTACAAAGAGTGTCAAAGATGGTTAGAAGATTTTGTACTTTAAATGTGTCAAAGGGGAAGCTCGAATGTGTGGAGAAGAAAAGAGTGGAAACCGGAATATTCAGAGTGGGTGTAAGCGTTGATGAATACCAGTCAGAAAAAGACAAATGACAAATTTTGTAATTGTGATTTCAGTGTTGTAAGTTTTGAAATGTAAGCATTAAAGGGGGGTGTTTGAGATAATGATCACATTAATGTTGTATGCTAAGTTTATGGATTGGCTTTGAGGTTTTGTAGGAGACTGTTGAGATATTCTCTCAACCTCTCTCTCTAAGATTGGAATTAGTTGGATCTCACTCCAACTATATGTATCCATGTTTATTGTGTGGAATACATTCAATTATTGTGTGTGAATTATTTGTAATGGATGCTCTTCCAATTTCTCATACAAAAATGGCTTCTCTTAAGAAATTGTTAGAGTCTATGCATCACCAGTAAGCAACTTTTATAATTAACTTTTTCATATAATCAATATAAGCTTGACAATTTGAGGGATGCCGACAAAGTTATTGGTAGGTATCAAGAATGACAATATCATTAACCTCTTTCAGCTTTATGAAACTAATTTTATTTGTACTTATTTTTTACTATTCTAAAGATAGAAATATAGTTGTACTTAGCCTTCACCATTCTAGAGGTAGAAATATAACTGTACTTGCCCTTTACCATATTAAATTAGATAAATTGTTAGACTTAGCTTTCACTATTCTAAAGGTAGAAATAGAGAGTTTTACTTAACCTCACCATTATAAAAGTAGAAATCATGGTTATATTTAGACTTTGGAAAAAAAAAAATTAATAAAGAAATAAATGCAAAATTTTAATTAAATATTAAAAATATATCTTCAAAAATAAAAATGATTCAATTATTTTTAATTAAATTAAACTAAAGTTTCATTAAATAATTTATTTTTTTCATTTCAATATATATATATATATATATATATATATATATATATATATATATATATATATATATATTATTTTAATAATAATAAATATTAAAAAATTCTAGCATGGAGACAAAGTGAAAAATGAATTCAACATCTAATTATTTGAGCTTTATTCGATATGGTATACTTAGGCAACAGTAACAACACTATGAAAAACAATTTGTTGGAGTTATGGTTATACTGACCACACGTTTGGGTAGTAGTACTATTCATAAAAGCGTCACACCCTATGTGTTTAAAAATATCTGTGAGCACACAGTTGGCGTAGAAGGAGGGGGGCAGTGAGTGACAAACACATTAATATATGTGAGCACACATTTTGTGTGGAAGAGGGCACTGAGTGATAGACAAGTAAATATTTGTAAGCACACAGTTTGTGTGGAAGAAGGGCAGTGAGTGACAGACACGTGAATATCTGTGAGCACATAGTTGGTGTAGAAGGAGGGCAATGAGTGACAGGCATGTAAATATATGTGAGGACGTAGTTGGTGTGGAAGGAGGGCAATGAGTGATAAACAAACACACATACACATATATATGAGCACACAATTTGTGTGGAAGGAGGGTAGTGAGTGACAAACACGTGAATATATGTGAGCACACACTTGGCGTGGAAGGAGGGCACTGAGTGATAGACACATAAATGTCTGTGAGCACACAATTTGTGTGGAAGGGGGGCAGTGTCATGAGTGACAAACACTTGAATATTTGTGAGCACACAATTTGTGTGGAAGGAAGACACTGAGTGACAAACACAACTAGATATTACCCAAATGTTACCATTCTAAATTAGACAGATAGTTATACTTAATTTTCACCATTCTAAAAGTAGAAATGAAGAGTTATACTTGAATTTTATCATTCTAAATCAAATATATAGTTATACTTATCCCTCACCATTATAATGGTAGAAATGTGGTGGTTGTTACCCCACATCATCCTCTTTCACACATTCAATTTTTTTGATAAGCATCTTCAAAATCTACCCACCCAAGATTTAAGTGATGTGATTTGGTGTAGAAGGAGGGTAGTGAGTGACAAACACATTAATATATGTGAGCACATAATTTGTGTGGAAGAGGGCACTGAGTGATAGACAAGTAAATCTTTGTAAGCACATAGTTTGTGTGGAAGGAGGGCACTGAGTGACAGACACGTGAATATATGTGAGCACACAGTTGGTGTAGAAGGAGGGCAATGAGTGACAGGAATGTAAATATATGTGAGGACATAGTTGGTGTGGAAGGAGGGAAATGAGTGATAAACAAACACACACACACACATGAGCACACAATTTGTGTGGAAGGAGAGTAGTGAGTGACAAACACGTGAATATATGTGAGCACACACTTGGTGTGGAAGGAGGGCACTGAGTGAGAGACACATAAATATATGTGAGCACACAATTGGTGTGGAAGGGGGGCAGTGTCATGAGTGACAGACACTTGAATATTTGTGAGCTCACAATTTGTGTGGAAGGAAGGCACTGAGTGACAAACACAACTAGATATTACCCAAATGTTACCATTCTAAATTAGATAGATAGTTATACTTAATTTTCACCATTCTAAAAGTAGAAATGAAGAGTTATACTTGACTTTTATCATTCTAAATCAAATAGATAGTTATACTTATCCCTCACCATTATAATGGTATAAATGTGGTTGTACTTGAACTTTACCAATTTAGAAATAAAAAGAAAATTGATAAAAAAAAATACTTCCAAAATTATAATTAAATATTAAAAATCTACCTTCAAAAATAAAAATATTTCAATTCTTTTTAATTAAATTAAAATAAAATTTTATTATATATATATATATATATATATATATATATATATATATATATATATATTTATTTATTTATTTATTTAATTTCAATATATATACTCCTCATCATCCTCTTTCACACATTCAATTTTTTTATAAGCATCTTCAAAATCTACTCACCCAAGATGTAAGTGATGTGAGTTGGTGTAGAAGGAGGGCAGTGAGTGACAAACACATTAATATATGTGAGCACACATTTTGTGTGGAAGAGGGCACTGAGTGATAGACACATAAATATTTGTAAGCATATAGTTTGTGTGGAAGGAGGGCAACACATGAATATGTGTGAGCGCACAGTTGGTGTAGAAGGAGGGCAATGAGTGATAGGCATGTAAATATATGTGAGGACATAGTTGGTGTGGAAAGAGGGCAATGAGTGATAAACAAACACACACACACACATATGAGCACACAATTGTGTGGAAGGAGGGTAGTGAGTGACAAACACGTGAATATATGTGAGCACACACTTGGTGTGGAAGGAGGGCACTGAATGAAGACACATAAATATCTGTGAGCACACAATTGGTGTGGAAGGGGGGCAATGTCATGAGTGACAGACACTTAAATATCTGAGCACATAATTTGTGTGGAAGGAAGACAATGAGTGACAAACACAACTAGATATTACCCAAATGTTACTATTTTAAATTAGATAGATAGTTATACTTAGTTTTCACCATTCTAAAAGTAGAAATGAAAAGTTATACTTGACTTTTATCATTCTAAATCAAATAAATAGTTATACTTGTCCCTCACCATTATAATGGTAGAAATGTGATTGTACTTGAACTTTACCAATTTAGAAATAGAAAAAAAATTGACAAAAAAATTCTTCCAAAATTATAATTAAATATTAAAAATCTACCTTCAAAACTAAAAATATTTCAATTTTTTTTAATTAAATTAAAATAAAATTTTATTATATATATATATATATATATATATATATATATATATATATATATATATATATATATATATATTCAATTTTTTTGGTAAGCATCTTCAAAATCTACCCACCCAAGATGTAAGTGATTTGGTATAATTATAAGTGTTAGATAGTGTATAGGTCAATCAAGACAGCTGTTGCTATGGGTCGTGTTTGAAATTTAACAAAACTATTGGAAAAACCGCTTTCAACCCTCCAAAACAACAACAGGCACTTTGTTATAGTGAAGGCTAAACATGAACCCCATTAATCATAGTTCTACTTATCCATTCTTCATACCACCATCTTCTCACTTAACTGCAAACCCACTTCCCCAATTTAATTTGCTCATTTTTTCCACTTATTATTGTCCACAAGACAGAATAGCAGACGTGTGTTTTTCGGCCACGCCACTTACCACACAATCCTAATCCCCTTAGACGAGAGGTAAATAACCCCTCGACGAGGAGTACGTACTTTGGATGGCGTGCAACCTTCTCAGATGTGACAATTTGCATGGCGCAGATTTGGCCACCCACGCCATCGCGCTCCCTCATCCACTACAAATATTAACTGTGTATTTACGCAATCCAAATATCCAGCCAGTTCCTGCCCGAGGCGAAGGCCTCACAGTATTCTAATATATGCTTGATTTGTTATATTCTGCTTATGCAGAGCCGAGCATTTCATACTTGCAAGTTTTTGAGTATATATCCAAGAAATGGAGTATTTCCAACAATAAATATCTTCATACCTCACAGCCCAGACCTCCATAGTATCATCAGATCAATATTCAGCAATTTTGCAGCTTGGATGGCAGGAAAAGTGGAGAATTCTGTAGACATATCAAATGCTGCTGATGCAGAAATCTCTGAAACACATTCAGAGTATCGTTTTAATGCAGAAATGAAGAAATCAGAATGGGATTTGAAGGCACGCACGGTGGTTGACTCTCAATACAGTGAAAGCAAATCAGATTGCATTGGAGCCATTGCATTCAATCCAACGAGCAAATGGCTGACAACAGGAGGATTGGCCAGAAAAATTCGGTTGTATAACTTCGATTCTTTGATAAATTTTCTTTCAGAGGAGGAGGAGAATGATGTGAGAAATCATCAGAGTGTGAAGAAAGGGGGTCGATCTCAAGATAAGGAGAGAAAGATGGGATGTTTTAATCAGAATCCATGTGCAGAATCTGTGATATGCACTCCTGCAAAGCTGAGCAGCCTGAAATGGGACCCAGTGCATGGAGAAGTCGTTGTAGCCAGTGGGGATTATGATGGAGTTGTGACAGAGTGGGACATTGAGAAAGCTTTAGCAATCTATGAACGAGACGAGCATGGTGGGAGGAAGGTTTGGAGCGTGGATTATTCTCTTCTATATCACAGTCTCTGTGCTTCGGCCTCTGATGATGGAACTGTGCAAATATGGGACAAAAATTGTAACAAGACCGTCATGGTTTTATCAACACCATCTAGAAAGCCTATCTGTTGTGCAGAGTTCAGTCCATCCAATGGAAATCTGGTGGCCATGGCATGCTCTGATCATGGAATTTATGTTTATGACACACGAAGAGTTTCATCACCATCATCTTCTTCACCTTCTGCTCTCTTTGTTTTGCATGATCACAGCAAGCCTGCAAGTTATGTGAGATTTTTTCGTGAGAACATGGTTGTATCTGCAGCCATTGATGGGTCTATCAAGCTCTGGGACATCTCCCATTCTATGGCAGAGGCTGTTTTGCCTCTGAGGAGTTATAGGGGTCACTGCAATAAGAAGAATTTTGTGGGTCTGTCTGTCTGGGAGGAGGGGGGTCTGTTTGCTTGTGGGTCTGAAAGCAATGAGATTTTTGCTTATGATTTTAGGTGGGGTAGTCCTCTTTGGACCCATGAATTTGATGTTAATAATGGAGGAAGTGTAGGAGCTTCAAATGAAGATTTGGATGTAGACTTAGTGTTGCTAGAAGGGAGGGAGAGAAGTAGGAAGAGGATGGATTTGGGTTTTGTGAGTAGTGTTTGTTGGAGGCAGAAGTCCTCTGAATGTGAATGTACCCTTGTTGCTGCAAATTCTTATGGGATGTTGCAGGTGATCATTGGTAACAGGAGATCCATTTCAGTGAATGTATAACTGCATACATGGTCCAAGCTTTCATTTAAAAAAATGCAATTATTTTACTCCTGTTCCTCTTACGTGATAATAAGATTTTAAGCGCAACTTCCAAAACCGAACGCATAACCTAAATCATATATGGAGCCCTAAGTTTACATTTATTCCGTCGACGTACTTTATCCATGAAAGGGTTTAATTTGTACCTGCTTAGGCTTTGCTTAGGATATATGTGGTGAATCAATCGGGAAGCTAGGGTGTCTACCTAACTTTGTGTGAGGCTATCTATCTAGAGTGGTATTTGTAAACAATATTGCATATAATCACTCTACTAACAATGTTGGGAAGTATAATTAATTTCCAAATAAAAATGAAAGTTTTTGAAATTGGGAAATATAATTAATTTAAGAGTTTTTGAAATTGGGAAGTATAATTAATTTAAGAGCCTTTAGTAGAAGTGGATATTATTTTAAATAAGTTGAGTAGAATTTAAAAACTATTTAAGATTGAATAAAAGAATTACATAAATAAAACAAGATTGAAATATATTTTTAACATTGAAGAAAAAACGTTTAGTAGACTTTTGAAAATAAATTCTTTGAATTTATAAAAATGAAGAAACCAACACTTAGGCATTGTAGATTTTTTGATATCTTGGTATAAATAAGATTAATGACTTACAAACTTGTCTCAAGACTTTATGTGAAAATTCATGATGTTTTTCATGTATTTTTATTTAAGAAATATGTACTTGATTTTAGTTATGTGTTGGATTTTGATGTTATACAAATGAAGGAAATTAGACTATTTCTCACATAGCCCTATAAATTGTTAGCAACCAAAAATAATATTTGTTAAATAAAATAACAAACTTAGGTCAAGATATATTGGTAGCACTACATAGAAAATGATGACAATTGGGAATTGGAATCTAAAATGAAAAAGCTTTACCTTTATTTGTTTGATGTTGATATGGCTTTGGGTCATATCCCTTATTAACATGGAAGGATTGTAACACCTTGATGTTTGGTTTGATGATTTTGGTTGAAGAGATCATGTTCTTTATTTGGCCATCCCAACATTGTTTTTCTTATATTAATTATTGATATATCTAGAAATCTATGTGATTGTCTAGATAGTGATTACATTGATATTTCTTGCTGATGTATTATTTAGCATTGGATGTTCTTGAGAAGGCTATGTAGCATTGGTGATCATTGATGATGTCTCAGCATGATTAGTTCTTCTAATGACAAGGTTGATATTATATACACTTGTTGAATAAACATACATATTGATGTACTTAATGATTTGGTGCTATTGATGGATGATGATAATGTTGCATATATATTGGTATTTTAAGAGGAGTAGTTTTCTCAATTGAGACACATATGGAAGGATGGGGAAATACAGTCAAGGAAGGGGATCATAAGTGAAATAAGGTGACCATCATATACTAGAGCTTAGAAATCCATGAGGAAGTGGACATTTTGAAAAGTGAATTGTAACATACCCAACTCTCTAAGTCCTCTTAAGGAGATAGAATTATAGTTTTTTCGGTTTATTTTGCTCAAAACAAACACCTCTTCTTAGGTTTCCATCATATTCTACTCATCAACAGATTTCCAATGATAAAATTCATCTGAATTTGAGCTTTTGATACAAGGTTATGCTCTTTTGAATATTTTTCCATCTAGGCACCATGCCAACATTTGTACCATTGCCATTCATCAAATACATGGAAATCCTTTTACTGATATGTCATCATCATACAATGTTACATCAATAGCATGTGGCTAACATGTGGTGGTCCTCTTCCCATGTGTCGCCACTATCCTATGCCACATCCTTATTAGACACATTAAAGACCCTCCCCCCTTGTATTTGGATTTTGGATTTTCCTTAAGTCACCATTAAAAGAAATTTCAGGTCTCTGTATTTATGATTATGTCTAGGGTTTCTAGAACATCCATATCCATCCGAGCATAGGTTTTAATTTTTCCATTGTAATCAACAAGTTGACCCTCTTGAAATTCGAATCTGGAAATATCTAAAAGTCATATTCAACTAAATATTTTGGATCTCTAGATCCCCACTATCCAAAGCTTCCACACTCTATGTCACCTTCATAACACAGGCACCTGGCTTCCACCTCAGCACCAAAGTGCCTCTAGTCCATGTCACCTCATGCCACATCTTAATAATCAACGTGGGTCAACTCCCAACCTATTAAGATATCCATACATTTATATTTTCCCATAATAATATAGATCCATTTGGATCTAGGAAAACCCAAAAATTCCCATTTCAAAATTCTCAGATTTCTAAATTCCGCATCACCCAATTTGGTACATGCCACATTGGTCGCCACATCGACTCTTCCATACTAGGTTGACCATGATACCACTCTACGTTGGCATGCCATGTCCTTCTAGACTGGTTTATGTGCCATGTTAGTGTGACACGTGAGAAAGAAACATCAACACTCACTTACCTGCAAGGATTAGAGTTCTCACATGGACTCCACATATCTTCCTTGTGGCTTGCTGTGTTAACTTTTAACATCTAGGTTTTTTCAAAAGTATAGCTTTGTAACTTTTTCCCGACCTTCAAATGTTCAAAAATCTTGACTAAAGGGTTCCTCCATATAGATTTTTTCTACTTATAGTTGCACCATCTGGCATCTATTTTTTATTTTTTCAATTCCATTTATAAATTCTTCTAGATGCCCAAATATCTGGACCTTAATGGACTCCAAATGCCTAGCCTTGTCACTTAATAGACCTTGATAATGTCATCTAAAACTCTTAACAACTTCCATATCTCAACAGACTATGTATCCTTAGTCCTCTCACCTGACATATCTCGATAATGTTGTCTACAACTCTTGAAAAAATCCAGATATCAACATACTCTATATCCCTAGTCTTGTCACTTAATAGATATCAGAATCTACATCTCTACTAACTAAGGGTTCTATTGAATGGGCCATTAGCTATCAGTAGGACTGAGGAACAACGCCAAAATGTTGATGCCAATCTAGTTATCAAATTTTGACCAAAAAGAATGGTAAGAAGGGCCCATCAAATAATGTTTTTGTTAACTAGGTGTTGACTCTTTCGATTTAATAAGCCAACAATAGGAGAAATCACCCAATCTGATCTGGATTGGATCATTATGTTATTTTTCATCCATCTCGATTCTTTCATAGTGGAAAATGTGGAGTAATTAGCTCATGGGACTGTGTTTATTAAAGGGCCCAGTTTGGAAAAATAAAGCTTGAAATCTTCTGAGAGCATTTTGAGGCATCAAATGACGTTTTTTGGGGGTAAAAATTTTCCTCTTTATAGTAGCACATTTTGATGCTATTCTAAACACAAATAACTTTCCAACAATGCAAGAATCACATCAATCAGAGTTTGTATGCGAAATTTGTGCCACTCAAAAGTTAACCTTCTTATTTTCACCATCATAATTCAATATGATACCACATCAGCCCCAAATGTTGATGGAAAAGTGATTATCCAAGTGATTATGATGTAGAATATTATGGAAGATTCAATATTGTAACTCTGGTTAGGATTTTAGTTATTCAAACCTAACCACTAGTAGGCTATCAGGCTGTGTTATAACCGGGCCACTAGGAGGAAAAAGGATTCCATTATTTCGAGTGCATTTGTTCCATACCTAAGCAAAAATAGCCAAAAGAGATAGGAGGTAGAGCACACAAAGAAGATATGTGAATTATAGTATCCCACGGGCCATAGGGCATACTTCTTTGTACTTGCAGACATATTTCCATTTAGAGAAAGAGAGCAGAGTGCCCTCACCTTCCAACTTGTTTTTTCTCCCAAAAGGATTTCCGATAGCATATCTTGTGCCAAATGTGTGTGTGAGATTTTATTTTTCCGTTCTCTATTTTTATACATAATTTTCATTCACATGCATGCATTACTAACATTAAATCTACATATCTAGAAATCTAATAAAACTGTAATAGACTATAATTTTAGATTTTTAACGTAATATTATCAGATCTGTTGTGACGAACTGTGTAGTGGACTATCCATGACAATTTACAGATCACGATCAAGGTCCCAATTAGACCCATACTCATTTTGAATAGTGATACTCACCGATATGTGGGACCAGTTGCCACCAAAAGAAGTTGTTATTGAAAAGGAGAATTTCTAAGATAAAATCTAATGGCATGTGAATGTAATAAAACAAAAAATTATATTCCAATTATAATTGTCATGAAGTAAACTAATTATCCTAACTATTGTTTCTAATTACCTATCTTGGGATCTAGTTACAGTTATAATGAATAAGGATTATGATAGGTTGAGATACAGATCATCAAATTAATGTTGAAAAATGCAGTAAGGAATTCTCAATTTGATTTTTCCTTGACTAAATTGAGAAAAATCGAATTTCCACATCAACAAACAACTTGGATGCAGTTAATGTGTGTGACATGGCTTGTGTCACCCACTTTACTCAGTAAATTTAAGTTGGAGGAGTTCGAGTTTAGTTAAGCATGTGTGATTGCTAATTTTTAGCAATCAAGGTTAGTTATCTATTGTTGTTTCCAGTTAAAATAGTTCCAACTATTAAAGGAACCAGTGGAGGGTTAGTTGTGAAATGGGACTTTAATCAAACTTAGTGATCATCAAGTTAACTGATCAATAAGCCCAAAATAGCTAGTGCATGTAGATAATTCGAGTTCCCCAAGCTTGGTGGAGATTCTAAGGAAGTGTAACATTAGTTGTAGACTAGTCTTGAGTGTACATGTGTTGCATGCAATCAAATGATTAGCCTAAGAATTGCATAATCCATTTTAGAGAAATTCCTAAATAATAGGGGCGTCATTTCTCAAGGAACAATGCAATGGAATAAAGGCTCAATAAGAGGCATAAATTGACTAATTCTGGGTCAGAGCTTCTCATTGAGCAGAGAGATAGATTATGCACTTACAGGTTGTGCTCAGTTAAGAAAAGAAATTGTAATACATCTCTATTCATCATATTAATGCAGGAAGGCATTGGGGTTTTTTGTTGGGTTTGTGTTATATTCTTTCCATGACTAGTCACGCACCAGGGGGGTAATAGGGGGGTAAATAGCCCCCCCTGTCAAGGTCCGGGGCAGCGCCCCAAGAAAAAAAAATTGGTCTTTATTTTCTAGTGGGCAGACCCGCCCATGGTTTTGTGCATGGGTTTACACATGGTTTCGGGGCATGATGGTTTTCAGCCCCTGGTATTTTGTAGATCCGGTCAAGGGAACTATGGTTATGTTCTAATACAGGGTTAATGGATTGGGGTTTATGTATGCTTCGACATGTATATATATGTGTTGTAACACTAAAAGGAATATAATGAAAAATCAAGTTGGTCGTCCCGATTTGGGATCCAGGGGAAAATCTCTGTGTTTATTTGTTTTATGTTTTATGCTAATGCTATTGTTTATTTTATGTTTTAAAGATTCGTTCGTAGATAATTTCTGTACAGGGTTAAAACCTACATCAGGCTACCTACTGCACTTGCATATAGAACACGAGACATATCCTCCTCTTCTTATTGTATCTTGGGAAACTGTTCATCAGACAGCTTTGTACCTATAGGAAACGAAACATTCACTAGTTTGCTATCATGCATATTGAACCTCTGCAATATAGTCTCGACATACTTCCTCTAGTTTAATCAGAGCTTCCTCTTTGCTTGATCTCTCTTAATTTCCATGCCCAAAATATAGTTTGCAGCACCAAGATCCTTCATGTCGAATTTGGAGAACAGTTGGATCTTCAAATCTTGGATAATTTCTTTGTCATTTCCAATCAACAACATATCATCCACATACAAGACCAAATAAATAACACGGTCACTAATTAATTTAAAATAAACACAATGATCCTCCTTGCTTATGGTGAAGCCAAGTCCCCGTATATAGGTATCAAATTTCTGATACCACATCCTTGGTGACTGTTTTAACCCATACAGAGACTTCTTCAACCTGCATACTAGTTCTTTCTTACCCTTCACCATAAAGCCTTCAGTTTGCTTCATGTAGATCTCCTCTTCTAGATCCCCGTGAAGAAATGTTGTCTTCACATCCATCTGTTCTATCTCAAAATCAAATGCAGCAGCAACAGATAAAAGTAATCTAATAGAAGTAACTTTGGCAACAAGAGAAAAAATATCACCAAAATCAATTCCCGGCACCTGGGAATAACCTTTTGCTACCAACCGAGCTTTGTATTTCTCCACCTTGCCTTCTACATTCATCTTCTTCTTAAACACCCATTTGCTCCCGATGGGCTGCCTTCCAGCTGGAAACTCCACCATATCCCATGCCTCATTTTTATGCAAGGATGCCATTTCATCAACCATGGCCTCCTTATAGAGTTTTCCATCCTCTAAATCTACTGCCTCCCTAATGGTTCTGGGATCATCATCAGTTAGAGTTAAAGCAAAATTTGAATAGAAATGAGATGGACTATAACTTTCTAGTTTTCTTCTTTCCCGAACTGATCTTCTCACAATTGGAGTTTGTTTCTCTTCCTCTTCTGAGTCTTCTTCTGTTGTAGAGTTTGATTCATCCTCCTTTATCTCAAACTCTATCTTCTTAGGTTCCTTTGCTAGGACTTCATGTTTAACAATATCTTTCACCTCTCTAAACACCACATCTCGGCTGTACACTACCTTCCTAGTTTTTGGGTTCGAAAGCTTGTAACCCTTTAAAAAATCCTTATACCCAATAAAGATGCACCTTTCAGATTTATTATCCAACTTGCTCCTTTTCTCCTTTGGAACATGTACATATGCATCACATCCAAATACCCTCAGATGTGAAAGAGAGGGTTTCTTACCAGTCCATACCTCATGTGGATTCTTATCCTCCAACGTTGATGAAGGTGATCTATTAACCAAGTAACATGCAGTCTCCACTGCCTCTGCCTAGAATTCTTGTCCTAACCCGGTACCACTGAGCATGCTTCTTGCCTTTTCCATCGCTATTATGTTCATTCTTTCAAAGACCATTCCCGCCGAGGTGTATGGAGGTCTCGACAAAGAAGAAAATTGAATCAGGCCCCAAGGAGAGCTAGTCTCTAATTTCTGTCCATAATTACCTTCACTTCTTGTCAAATTTATTTTTCAATTTCGTAGAAATTGACAAATGAATGCTTAGTGCAACTTTGATTAAATCCCAACACAGATATATACATACATTGCCTCTTTAATTCTCTATTCCTGCCCGCACAGTAATATACATATAACTTTCATATTATGCTCCTTCAAATGTTAAGACCTTGGGACATTTTAAATATATCTCCCAACTTTAATTCTATTGCCGAACCTTATAACTAAGGCTATCACCCTTCTGAACTTTATATCAATAGTCCGACTCATTACACTTATAACAAACCTTAGGCCCCGGGCCCACCCACACAATGCGGATTCAATTAAAATAAACGCCCATACCTTAGTTTATCCTTCGTGCTATTTTGAGTGCAATCATCATTCGATGGCCAGCCTCCAAATCGGATGGCGTACGTCAATATCGCGTTGACTTCACTATCGGCAGTTAACGCGCGATGAGGAAACGATGAGGCAGTATTGCCCCGTTGACGTGGCGGATTTTCACAGGATCGCTTGCTATTTGAGTGGTTTCCCTTCCGTGCAAAAGCGGTGTGATAAAAACCACTTCCAGCTTTATACAAGGATTGACTGCTGATACAATTCGATGTGTGGAATAGACACTAGCCAGCAATGTAGGAGGTTTTTCCACATGTTGTGGCTAGTAGGGGTCGAAAATATTTGAATTGTAACAGCTAGGTGTCAATACCTCAGCTGACTGTATCATTTAGATCGGTTAGAGTCGTAGAAGTCGAATAGTTCAGTTAGTCTATCTGTCATATTTCAGTTAGTTGAATTATTTTAATTAGGCTGTTGGTTTTCTAAAACACCCTCACAGAGGAACTGAACAGACAGATTTTCATGTATATAAATGTAATCCCTCGGATGTATATGAAAGAGAGAGAGCAAGAGAGGAAGAGGAAGAGAGATTTCTAAAATAAACTCTATGTGTTACAATTGTTTCCAGTTAAATGATTTCAAGCCAATTTTCCATTAGATTGACTCGAACCTCTATCTGTGAAGAGATTATTTAATTGTGAAATGATTGAATTATGTGCATATATAATTATTGGGAACTACCGTGTAGATTACGCGTTCCCCTGTCAATTAATTCCCTCAAAGTTGTTCGAACAGGCTCTGTCGAATAAATCCCCACTTACAGAAGAAGTCTGCATAAACCCTGGTCGTTGAACTCTGTTTAGTAGAAATCTCACTTAATAAAGAAATTATGTTTGTTCGTTTTTAATTAGAATTTCCAACCCGAGTAGCAAACCTAAGTTAAGGCAGACGAAGGAGTGCGCAACCCCGAATGAACCTTAGTTATTCACTGTACAAAACCACAGTGGAATTACAAAGGCGGATTTCCCATATCGCACCGCTTTTGGTTTATAAGCGGTATTTCCCGGTCGAGGAGCGATTCCATAGAGGAGTCGACGCGTGGCAAGGTGAACCCGCGGAAAACCGCTGTCAAAGTGCGCCATTGCGCGTTAAATTCTTGCATTGGAAGTCAAGTGATATTGACGAGAGTCGTTGATATGGGAAGGGGTCATTGAATGGTGGCCATTGGCCAGAGGTGCACGGAGGATAGCCATGTACGATGCGAAAAATTGATTGGACCATTGATATATAGGTGGGGCCGGAGCCACGGCTCATTATAAGCCATTTAGTTAAAAAGGCGTAGAGTACCAATATAAAGGTTCGAAGATTTAAACATTGGTTATAAGCTTGGTGGTATAATATAAAGCCAAGAGATTTATTCAAAGATGGTTGACGATATTTAATTATCAGATGATATTTATTTATCAAATTCCACGAATTTGATAAATAAATCTCCAAGGAATAGATACAAGTGGACCACGTGGAGTCAAAGAGTGGGGTTTGACTAGGAAAGAGCTGTCAGGGACACGACTACAGGGACCATCTCTCCTTAGAAGGGTCCGATATCAGTTTTGTTATGTCATTTGTGGTATCAGAGCCATTTTTTTAAGGTTTTTTTGCAGAAGAGCTGACATGGCAATCCGAGTTGGTAGAGGTGCTGGCAGAAGGAGACTTGTTTCCAATGCAGAGGTGTTGGGGATGTTGCAGAGGGTCGAGGCCAGAATGGATGCCATGGAGTGAAGACAACCCAGAGATCCTGAAGACATCAGTGAACCTGAAACAGAAGAGGCCGAAGAAAATGTTGAAATTCCTCCTGACATGAGGGTCCTTAGAACTGTTCTGGGGTCTGCAGTTAAGCCCAAAATTGAAGTGTCGAGTTATGCGGGGGGACTGAATCCAGAGGAGCTGGTGGACTGGATAAACGAAATGAATAAGTGCTTCGATTATGAAGAAATAAATGAAGATAAAAAGGTCAAGTTTGCAGTGACAAAGCTGAAAGGACACGCTGCACTTTGGTGGGATGGAGTGCAGGCAGAAAGGAGGAGAGTTGGCAAGCAACCTATCAAGAGCTGGACTAGAATGATGGCCAAATGAAAAGGTAAATTCTTGCCTAGTGATTATCAGCTGACATTGTATAAAAAAATGCAACTGAGACAGAGGTTGCTGACAGTAAAGGAATACACATAAGAATTCTACAGAGTGAGCATAAGAGCTGGGCAATTCCAAGATACACCAAAGAAGACTGCCAGATATGTGAATGGTCTCAGACTGGAAATCCAAGATGAGATTGGTCTTCTATCTCCTAATACAGTGGAAGAGGCCTATCAGATGGCCTTGAAAGCAGAGGAGAAACTCCTGAGATAACAGTCTGCCAAGAAGAGAGGTACTTCCCGTGGGAAGGGAAGTCAGGTTGGTAGAGGAAAGCCTACACCCAAGGATGGAGCTAACAGTAGCTCACCTCAGAATGCATCTACATAGGAGGATACAAATGGCAGAAGGGGTCCTTACAGAGGAAAAGTAAGAGGAGGCAGAGACAGAGGCAGAGGTAGAGAGTTGAGGTGTTATAGATGTCAGGGAGTGGGACATAAGCACTATGAGTGTCCAGAGAATGTGGGTGTTGGTCCAAGGAATGTCATGGTTTCTCGGTGCTAGAGAAGAGGCGCAATTGAAGAATAAATTTTCCCGAGAGGTGGATAACTCTCCTGTGATAATACAGTCCCGCTGGAAGGTAAGTCGAAGAGGTCACTAAGCCTGCAGAAAGGAAGACTTTGTTTAGGAGAATATGAAAAGTCCAAGGGAAATGCTGCGAGCTAGTCATTGATAGTGGTAGCACAGACAATATGGTTTCCACTGAGGTAATAGAAAAGTTGAAGTTTAAGACGAGGGAGCATCCAACTCCCTATGGGGTGTCCTGGCTGCATAAGGGGAACCAGCTGGTTGTAAAAGAGCAGTGTGAGATAGAGCTGCAAATGGAAAAATATAAAGATAAGGTCTTGTGTGATGTAATTCCCATGGATGTGTGTCATATACTGCTGGGTATACCTTGGCAGTTTGACAAAGCAACAGTGCATGATGGCAAAAAGAACATTTACAAGTTCTTTAAGGATGGGATACATCATACATTGATACTCATGGAAGAAGGAGAGCCATCCAGTAGAGTGATTGATCCAAAGACCTTGTTGCTAAGCGGGAAGGAATATCTGCAACAGATAGAAGAAGAAGAGGTAATTTTTGCTTTAGTTTGCAAACCTAAAGTAGTTCTTACTTCTACAAAGATTTCTGATTTTCCAATAGAAATTCAAGAGATGTTAGACAATTATTGTGAAATTATTGTGGATGATTTAGCTGATGAGCTTCCACTTGTGAGAAATATCATCCATCAGATAGATTTTATCCCTGGTTCAAATCTGCCAAATAAGGCAAATTTATTTAATGACTCCTAAGAAAATGAGGAATTTAGAGACAAGTACAGAGAGTTGGTGGACAAGGGCTAATCAACAAAGGGAAAGTTTGAGTCCATGTGCCCACACAAAGATAAGCCCAAAGAAAGAGCTGACGCTAGAGGATATGTACCGATTCCGTGAGAAATCAATAAGATCAAAATCAAATAGATTCCTTTCGCCTTAATCGAGGATTTAATGGACTCACTTTGAGTGGTGCTAACATTTTTTCTCAAAGATAGATTTGAAGAGTGGATACCAGAATATATTAATAAGAGAGGGTGATGAGTGGAAAACCGCCTTTAAAACAAATGAAGGATCAGATGAATGGATGGTAATGCCTTTGGGTTGTT